>MU396712.1:65577-218960 GCA_022578855.1 Nemania serpens | reverse complement strand
TGATCGGTGCTGACAACCGGGGCTTTGGTTGTGGTATTTATTTCCCTTTTTGGTTTCAAACGCTTTGTTTTTTTTTTTTTGGTTTTAGTGGCCCCCCCCCCCCCCCCCCCCTTTATCATGCCAGGCCAGGTATGCAAGTTGCGTAGAGGTTGGATAGCGGGGCGGCTCGGGGCAAGGCAGGACAGGGCAGGGCAGGGCAGAGTAGGGTAGGGTAGGGACGAGACAGACGCGGCGAAAAAGGGGCTGGTCCTCGTATCGTATCGTAGATTGATACCAAGTAGACTTGAATACCTACCTACCTGCCTACCTGAGGTTACTTGCCTACCCATCTACATACCCTGGAACCAGAGAGATGTACTGGGCTTTTCTCAAATAGCTTGCGTATGATGGTTATGACTGATTGTGGAGAGTTTCAACGTGATTGCGTGTGGATACTGTGTTGAGCGAGCGACTGATTTTTTCGGAGTTGGAACTAGAACTTGACTCGGAGAATTATGTATATGATAGATTACGAGACTACTGTTTTATCTATCCATCTATCTAACGGTTCATCTATCTATAGATCCCTAGTATTCCCTTTTCACCGATTGACTACTATTCCGGGCAATGTGAAACATGAGCCAGGCTAAAATAAAAGCTTTTTAAAAGAAATGTCAGGCGAGAGAGAATAATTTTCAGAGATCAACCGAGCGTGTCCAATGATTCGGTTCGGTTGGTCCGCCATCATGAGTATTTTTTTGCGGAGACATTGCGAACCGTTGGAGGTCAGATTTACTTGGCATGCGAATTGCCCCTCCGATGCTGTATTTTTAACTAATTTTTCTTCTTTTCTACACGATAGAATGATCATGCAGGATCCAAAAATATCCTTTGCTGTGTAGCTGTCCCATGCCACTCAATCTAATATATGCCTGATGTGATCGACAGAGAGGAACAGAGACGGGTGGAAGCTTGAAAAAAAAACAAGGTTTCCGGACAAAATAAAAGTTCGTCGTGATGTAGGGTCACAATGATTGATTTTCGGATATCGCGTGGTTATGTACAAAGACGTCGAATACCGAGCCGTCTAGGTCAGGGATAAAGGAAATGGTATACGTTCAGTAAGACTTTCGTCGTCGGCAGACTATCTAGTAACCGTCCTTGCCCCATTTGTTATACTTGTCGTGGAGGCGCTGTCGAACCAATTGAATCAGTGACTGTCTCTTCCGGCGAATCTGGGGAGTAGTGTATCATGGTCGGGCTAGGAGAGCTAAACCTCCCGTGCAGAAGTTCCTAGAGATGGACGGGGGAGAGACGAGAATGGTGGGCGCAATGCGTATATATACGTACCTTGGGCAGGTTGACATCGGGGATGACCACGACGTTGACGGCGCTGGGGGCATCTTTGGGCTCGACGCTTCCATCACCACCGGGGTGGTAGCGGTACTTGCCCTCGCCCGCGCCGGTCTCCCAGGGCATGCCGGACGAAGCGATATTGACGGTGGATTCCGATGTCGAGTTCGTGGGACTTCGGCCTGGGAAGAGGAACAGTGGCGGTTAGTGAGGGACAAGCCGGGCGAGTGGTCAGTATAGGCCATGGCGGTGATGCATATTGCACGGAGCATATAGTTGTTGGAAGAGACGTACCGAAGTAGAGACCTGCACCACCTAGAGCGAGAAGCATGACGCCACCGAGGATCTGTGAAGGGGAGCAGCAAGGTCAGCTTGTGTTGTTCAGGATATAGAGAGGCCGGGCGAGCGAGTGAGGCATGTTTTCCATCCACAGAAGTCCGCAGCCCGGTCAACCGGCGGGGAAGTGGGCGCAGCGAAGGCGCGAGGCAGGAGGAGGGAGACGGGAGACGGGAGACGGGAGACGGGAGACGGGATATGACGCACGAAGACCTCGGGGTTGCGCTTCTCCTGGGCCTTGAGGGACGGGTCTTCGGCCACGAGTCGGCGGGCCGTGGTGGAGAAGGTCCTGGAGGAGATGGTCCTGGAGGACAGGAGAGCTCGTCGGGCAATGATTGAGGACATGGCTGCGGTTTGGTCGGGTTGCTCGTCGTTTGGTGAATTGACGGACGGGGTAAGACTAGAGAGGTAAGGTAGACGCTGTTTTTTGGTGATGGTCGGGTCACTTAGATGGCTCGGGTCAGGCCATAACGGTAACCTGATGGAGTTTAATGGCCAATGACCAATGAGACAAACGCTAGGCGTAAGAGCTGTTTTAAGCTCGAGACTGCGGCTCGAATTGTGGCTGATGACGGTGCCCACCCAGCCGACCTCGGGAACGACGGGACCTGGCGCGAAACGGGACCCTGTGGCTGTGCGAGGATATTTCTGGCATTACCTACTTCGTACAAGGTACCAAGTTACCTCTCCAGTGCGATCGCCTTTACCACAACCTACATTACCTACGAAGCCCCCTGGTTCTCTACCACTTCGCTGCGGATGTATCCCCAATTCTGTCGAGGTTGACCAGCGACGTCGCGACACGACATCAAAATCTGACGACTCGCGTCACCACGATATGCCACTCCCTTAAGACACCGCTCCATTTCTTTGTTTTTACATCATCACCGTCGTCCCGTCCGTTGGCGAGCCGTCTCATCTCCACCGCGCGGCCCTCGAAGAATCCCAACCGCACCACCGAGCAATACGGTCGGTCGTGATCACACTCCTTTTCAACACTTACTATCGGATAGACAACATATGGCCGACCGTCCGACCTTCGTATCACTCGGCTTCCCAGTTTCCCACAATACGACCGTCTCGCGCATGCCTCTATAGTGCTCTACCGCCGTCTGTCCCGTTCGTCAGCCCACTCGAGTCCGATCACAAAGAGCATGCCATCATAGCCGTAAGACTGGACAGCTCAGTTACTTCACAGCCTAGTCCTGTTAGATAGGAGAGGTAGGGTCGAATATCCTGGCTGCCGAATTAGCCGTCATGGCGTCAAGCGCCCAACCCGCGAGTCCTATCTCGCCCGGCTCGAGTGACGAGCACATGCCGAGTCCGAGATTTCCACCAGGGCCTCCCAGCGTCATATCCTCTCGCATGACGGATATAGCCTCCGAGGATGGTGATGCGCCTGTACAAAACTTCAGGAAAAGCGGCCAAGCTACCGAGTCGCGTCCAAACACCGCCATAACCGGCATGTCGGCATCCCGGGGTGGTGCCTGGCCGCAATCTCTGCCACTCCGCCAGAGCATGCAGAGGGGAAGCATCAGCGGTAGCGTGGGCAGCGGGAGGCCGCAGAGTGCCGCGAGCAAGGCAAGCAGGAGCCATGCCCCCCTGGCTTCCCACGCATTCTTTCGGCCGATGAGCTCCCAAAAGCTGCAGGCTCAACGAACAGCCCGCCCTCTATCCATTAGTCAACGCCGTCTGAGCACCGACACTTTGCCTGACGAGGACGATCAGTCTCACATTGGCCCTCTCCACGTTCGCGTGCCGGCGCCCGTGAGCTACGAACACCGACCCACGACCGACCCAGTTGATGCGCAGCCGCCGCCGTCACGGGGGACGGAAGCAACAGATCTCTATGATCACGTTACGACTACCACAAGCCCTACGCATGGCTATTACCCTGCCGCCAGCATTACCGATAGCGCCAGCCCATTATACCAGAACCAGGCTAAAGAGAAAGGATTATCCTTGAACCTTGGCAATGGCGAGGATTACCGGAACGCCGGCAACCCCTCGAGTCCGCGAACGAGGACGCCGCACTCATTCGGATCCAGTCTGTTCCTGTCGGGTATGGGTGACCCAGCCGCGAACCGCCCGAGTCACGACATGCACGGCGCAGAAAAGTTGTCGTCTGGTGCTTCGACTCCACAGCTGACACCACGGGCACCCAATATGCCTGGATCCGAGGCTGGAGGGACACATTCCAAGTCTGCACTGGGCCGCAACCACGAGTACTTCGAAGGGAACACGGTATTCTGCCTAGATGGTCGATTGCAGAATACCCGTCATCGGCCTATCAATCTCGGTACAGGGTTTTTGATTGTCCTACCAGCCGCCTTGTTTTTCGGCGCGTGCGCTCCGTATCTTTGGCTTCATCTGTCACCCGCGATTCCGATCGTCTTTGCCTATATCTTCCTGATTTCGATGTCTTCGTTCATCCGTGCGTCGTCGTCGGATCCTGGGGTAAGTTTCGCATCCGGCTTTCTATATATCAACCATTGGACTGACTGACATGTGATTCACATAGATCCTTCCTCGTAATCTTCACCAATTTCCTCCGGCGGACGAACATGACGATCCGCTGCGTCTGGCCCCTCCAACTAATGACTGGACTCTGATTAAATCCGCAGTGTCGAGCATAGCAGCTATGGAGGTCCCGACCAAATTCTGTAGGAGCTGCAATATATGGCGACCACCTCGCGCTCACCATTGTCGTCTCTGTGATAATTGCGTCGAAACCCAGGATCATCACTGCGTCTGGATCAATAACTGTGTGGGCCGTCGAAACTACCGTTACTTCTTTACTTTTGTCACTTCGACTACGATCATGGGTCTCTACCTCGTTGGTGCCTCACTTGCCCAGATCCTTGTCTACTCGCATCGCCAGAATGTCTCATTCGGCCAAGCGGTGGATCATTTCCGTATCGCGTTTGCCCTAGTCATCTATGGATTTCTCGGCCTTATCTATCCCGTTGCCCTGACTGGATATCATCTGTTCCTCATGGCAAGGGGCGAAACAACAAGAGAATTCCTCAACTCCCACAAGCTTCCCAAACAGGACAGGTACCGGGCTTTTACGCAGGGGAGCATGTGGAGAAACTGGGTAGTCGTACTCTGCCGTCCTCGTCCGCCGACGTACTACCGCTTCAAAGACCGCTATGAAGAGGGTGACCAACGCTTTGGAGAGCGGCGCAATCTACAGCGAAGCAGAACTCCTGCAGACGGCCAAGATGTTGAGATGCACGCTGTACGACCATTCCAAGGTCCCGTGTCTCTGCGCAACGAAGCCTCAGCCTCGCGATGATACTTCTAATGTGGCCTACTCTTCCCTTACACCACACGGTCAATTCACAGCAAGCTGATCACTGTCCAGCCTCTTTTTTTGTATTTTACTGTCCTATACCCATACTAACTAATTGTTCGTTTCATACATTCTTTCGACACAGTGAGCCTTGTTATTTCGGCATGGCCTTGATTTCGTCTCTAAGAGCCTAGTGCTCTCGTCGTCCCGCTGCCCGGGAGCAGTCTTCTTTTTCCTTTTTTCCTCCTTTCTTTCTTTAGTTGCAGGGATATACCATAAAGGGGAAAACGTTCGACTCGGCTTGTATTGCGTACATGTATCAGAAATATTGATTTGAGTCCCTCTTCTTTGCGAAAGCTACTACTGCAGGTTCTGGGATTTGGCGTGGTTTGTAAGACTAGATGCCGTAGACGAATGAAATGACTATTCTATTCAATACTGCTGGTGTTTTGTCAAACATTTGTTACTTGTGATGAACCTGCCTCTTTGCCTTTAGCACCGAAGCCAGACAAGAAAATGCAAGTGTGATTGCCACGTCGGCTGGTGTCGGATGCATCATGCTTTCCTATCCCGCCTCATGAATGTAGTGCAGTTGGTCCATTATGGGTTGGTTCTGGGGGCTTGTCGCTGTGTCTCTTGAACAGAATTGGGAAGTAATGATCTGTCCAAGCGGGCGCAAGGGGTTTGGTATTATAATTGCCTACTTGTCGTGGATAGCGTTCTTGCATCTGATTACATGCCAACATTTTGGTCCTACCTAAAGCCACTGTGTTTTGGTCACAGCCTAATTACCTGATCGCTTCGGTTGACATAGCATACCCATGGAATAATAGCCTGTGGATTCCGTGGCAATACACCATCTACCATCTCTAAGCACTCGGACCCATATCAGCAGTCTTTGGCCATAAGTATTCCGGGACAAGCGGCCTAGATGGTCTACCTTCTCTCTCGCCAATACCCAATGCGTCGGATAAAGCTGTCGTGGCCGCGCTATCGCGATTCTGCATGTTCGTCATCAGGCCCTGGGCCACGTACATGGGATGGGTGCAGGATACGAGAAGGTCCCTGATTTTCTGCTGAAAAGGTAAGCTGCAGTAGTGATCTCTTTGAGACGGCTCTCTCCCCCCAAGCCAACAACTCACCTGGTCCTGTCTACCTGACACGTCCTCTAGGAACTCAGACATAGCGACCCCTCCAATTCCGTCCGTAAATCGGGCCGTTGACGTCCTTTCCGCGCCGTCGACGGCATTCCGTGCCATTTCCTCCATCCGTAAACAGCCCTGATGGAGTAGACGGAGATCGTATCCTTCATCCTGGATCAGGCCCTCGAGGTATCGCCGGAACGTCCCGAGGGTACGAACATCCGACCTTGCGGACGCGGATAGTGGATCTTCGAGCACACCTGCGAGTAGAGCGAGGCTTCCGGAGAGCGGGTAGCATAATATACGCCTTGGTATAGCAATCGGTTCAGCTCATGATCAGATAGGGAAGTGTGATCGGGACGCGAGCCGCACTCACCAGATATCCACGAACGGTCGTCGAGGGAAGGCCGGCAGCAGGCCTAGCATCGCGAGAGCAGCCTTTCTGCTCTTCTTGATCGAGGACGCCACCTGCGCGGCTTCGGCCTGGTCAGACGGCGCCGAGCTCGACGAGCCGTTCCGCGACCCGTGGCGCCGGGCTGCCCAGTGTGTCATGCTCACGCAGTGGTAGAACGAGAGGTGGCAGAGCACGGTCACCATCTCGGGACGAAGCTGGGATAGGGGGTTGTCGAGGTCGGGCCGCAGGTCAGGCGATACGGTCTGCGGCCAGTACCCGAGTCCCCAGTTCAGCTCGACGACGTTGGACACGAGCTCGCCGTCCGGCTGTCCGAAGGCCTTGCGCCGGTACAGGCGCTTGTATATCACCTTCTCCATAATCGCGAGCTCTGCCCTAGCTTGCGTTGCCGGTGCCAGGCCGCGCATGTGGGACTTCATCTTGGATCGCTCGGCCACGACGCCGAACTCGTCGTCGTCCACGACGTGCGGGAGGCCGAAGTGGCTGCCTAGCTCGGCGTCGAGGATATACGCCGTCCAGAACGCCCCGCGACACCTGTCGTCGTCCGCGCCCAGCGTCAACGTGCGCGACGGATCGCCCCGCAGCGCGAGCATTTGGTACGTCCTGGCCGCCGAGGAGAGGAGCTGCGCCGCCGTGCGGACGTCGGAAGTCGTCTTTGCGAATATCGCCATGGCTAGCAGCGCCTCGACGGCGAGAATGTCGGGGTGCGCTGCGATGATTCGGGGGACAAGCGCATAGGCGTGTCCGAACTCGGCCCGCGCAGCCTCTGCCGAGCTCACGGAGTCGGCGGTGGGTGGCCGGAAGAGCATTGCCGTTGCCATGATGGAGCTCAGAAGGGCCCGCCACGGCGGATCATCCGTGGCGTCGTGGCGTCGTAGCTCGTCTGCGAACACGGGCCAGGAAAGGAACGGGTAGCCTTTGGTTATGTCGTCGAATATGGGCTCCAGGAGCTTGATGATATAGTTGGTCGGGACCACGGACGAGAGCGGCTTGGCGCTATCTTTGGTGGTGCCTGACTTCACGCCAGTACAGCTGGTCGTCGAAGTGTTGCAAGGCTCATTTGCGATGAGAGTCGACGGCTTCACGAGCAGCTGCGACGTGCCATCGGAAAGGGCAGCGGAGGCAAGCTCCGGATTGAGAACAGCGTGAAGCCTGTCGGGAGTCGGGGCTGCTATCGTCCCCTCCGTCTCCTGTACATGCCCCGGATGTAGAGCTACGCGCTCTGTCTCGGCTGCCTTTTGAAGCCGTGCTTCCAAAGCGCGGACGTACTCCTTGCTTGCGAGATCTGAGCCAGGGCTTCACTTTTCATTTCATAATATACAGTGCTCACCTCTTCCCCGGACCACGCCGCCTCTGATAAGCCTCATACACGCACTCAACGGCATGCTTTTCGCAAACGGAACATGGCGTGTTCCCGTCACAGCGGCTTTTCCTCTGGCGACAGTAGTTGCATGCCTTGTGGTCACGTTAGATCAGAATAGAGAAGGCCGTACAGATAGATACTTGGATGTTAAGTAGGGATGTACGTAGTACGATTTCTTACTTTCGCAACCTTATTCAAGCGTGGATTTCTCTGTTGACCTGCGCCAGTGCTATTCGACATTAGAGGCCTTGCGAGCGTTGAAGTTGCGACTCTAACACCGGAGGCATTCTGCTTCCGAAGGGGGAGTTCTGACACCCCCGGTCAGAATCCTCCTAGATCCTACCTAGTCTAGGTTAGCTGCCTAAATAGGCAAGATGCTAGTGAAATGGGGCCAGTATCCAACCATCGGATGCAAATTGCTTCCGGGATGAGATTCCCACGACCAACCAGCGAGCTGTGTTTTTCTCTAGGAGCTAGATAAAGTGGGCTACCTTTATGCCTTCAACGGCAGCGATATACGATATACTTCCAAGGGTGCCGAGTATTGGTAATATTCCATCAACGTAAAGCGAAGGCATTGCTCGATTCTTTGGTAGCGAATTTGTGTATAAATAGGTCTGCGTATCCTCCAATGTGAACAAAAATGTCTGCCTCCATCGCATCCATTCAATCCCTTGATCTCATCAGGATTTGCTCCTACGCGACTTACTCTTCTCGAAATCTCACACCCCTAAACCCAGTCTCACCATGCCTGTGATTGCAGTTGCTGGCGGTACGGGCGGCATCGGACGTGCCATCGTCGAGGGGATCCTCGCCGCTGGGAAGCATGAGGTTAAGATTCTCTCAAGGCAGGTCAGTGATTGTACTCACCGATTGCACTTATGGACCGTACACTCATAGTCGCCAGCCCAACCCCGAGCTGGAGAAGTCGATAGGCGCCACCATCCTAGCCGTCGACTACTCCAATGTCGAAGCGTTGACCCAAGTTTTCGAGGACCACAATGTCCATACCTTGATCTCGGCCTTGACCTTTAGAACTCAGGGAGGCGTGGCCCCCGAGCGCGAGCTCCTACTTGCCGCCGATGCATCCAAGACGACGAAGAGATATGTCGCCAATAACTGGGGTGTTCCATTCAAAGAAGGGTCAGATAGAGCCGCAGCCCTTCTAGAGTTGTCTGGTTCCTTGAAGGTCACTGACGCATGCGACCAGGGACGAGTTGCTCATGCCGCCCATGGCCCCCAAAGTGGAAGCCTCCAGAGCTGTGAGGCAGGCAAAAGACCTGGAATACACCAACTTCTACACCGGATTCTTCCTCGACTACTGGGGCATCCCGGCTGTTAAGTCGTACATGAAGCCGGCAGTCATGGTCCTCGACATCGCGCACAACGCCGCCGCCATTCCCGGATCTGGCGACACCCACTTAGCCTTCACCCACACGACCGACGTGGGTAAGTATGTCGCCGCGGCCATGGATCTGGACAAGTGGGAGCCCGGATACAACCTCTCCGCCGACAGGATCACCTGGAACGAGTTCCTTGCCCTGGCCGAGGGCGTGCGCGGTAAGTTTGACCGAACGTGAATTATCCCGTTGCATGATTAAGAACGCTTTCGCTCACTCGTGTCGCTCGTGATGATAGGGACCAAGTTCAACGTCGCATACGACGACCTGGAAAAGCTCAAGGCCGGACAAGTCACCGAACTCCCGACCCAAGTTAACGCGGGCTTGTTCAGTTCTGGCGACGCGTATCGCAAATTCATGGCGTTTGCGTACTTGGCCATGGCAAATGGACAGTTTGACTTCGACGAGGGGAAGCGCGCAAGAGATGCATTTCCCGAGATCGAACCCAAGACTGTGAAGAGCTTGTTGGAGGAGGCGTGGAAGAGCGGTTGATGTGTAGTCGCTCGGGTATCAGGGGCTTCTCATATTGACACCGCATAGCGAGTAGTTATTGTTAGTACATTGACGGACAAATGCCAGCTGATGGGTTCTATCTCGCATTTACGTATTTCCGGCAGCTGCTTTGACCCGTGATCTAAATTGTACGTATCACTATCGCTAAGAATTGCTGAACGTGACATGGTTCACTCGGCGAATTGAGTGACGGTCGGGCGGCGATTAATAGAAGGACACTCCCTGATAGGGTAGGAGAGAGACGCATCCCGACGTCATGCGTAATATCTGTGCGAGGTAGACGGTTGGACTTGAGTAGCCTCAATCTCAAATCTTTAATGCAAGGGAGATCGATCGTTTGCGTTGCAGGCAGCGAGAAGTAAGATACTTATTATGAAACACGACAGGGTTTTCTGCTGACCTAGCCATGTGGCCGATATCTAAAGTTACCTACTTAGCTATCACTTCCTACTTGCTGTCAGCAAGTTGCTGATAGCTGGGGTGGGTGTGGTTGATGTATTATTATCGCCGCGGCGTAAAGGGAATATCACATCCTTGAGGGTCATTGAGGCAAAGCATTGCGTAGAGGTAGATGTACATGTGCTTAGTCGTATGGAAATGAAGTCTACCAATCTACGTTTGGGCCAGTTGATGAACTTGTTGAACTTCTACCTCCTAGTGACAGGAAAGAGTTTGTCTAGGTTCTTTTTTTGTCTTGTCCCCCTCTTTATCTCCATTTTTGATCGTACTAGAATCATTCCTCTATTGGAACCTTTCTCATAGACAGTCATTACTCTAAGCACTGTCGATGACTCCAGAGTAGGACGTTCTGTCTACTCCTTGCCTGTTGCTTCTAATTAGCATGGTCCACGGTGGACTTAAGACCGTGCCATCCGTAGCATCCTCCCATGCTCGGTCCTCAGCTGTAAATTTGCGTCGCTGAGTTTGCTTTGCACCTCATTGAGCTTTTCCTGGGCCTTGCGCTCGCTCCTCTCGGCCTTGTCGATCGCCTTCTCTATCGCCTTCACCCGGTCTTTGGCCTCCTTGCTGGCTATCCGCTTTTCTTCCACATCCCTGCGTAGGTTCCTCTCGAAGTCCCCGTTTGCGCCAGGCCTGCCGCTCCTTGCTAGCCTCTGCTCGTGGCGTTCGAGCATGGACAGGGCTTCCTCGTATCGGACCTCGAGAAGTCCGAGTTGGCGCGTCACTGCACATTTCCGGGTCAGCGACTGCTATTTTCGAACAAGATATCTAATGTGCGGAATGTTCCTTAGGCTTGAGCGTAGCCAAGACAACAGTAACTGTGTAATTATCTGCCATACTGACTAGAGCAAGACTGGAGCAAGAAGAGAGTGGCTCTAATAATTACTTACGATACCCCTTTTCGCGGCTGAAGGCCTGAACTTCCGCCGTTTGCGCATGCAAGATACCCTCTTGTTCTTCGACCTTTCTCCGAAACTCGTGTACTTTATCCCTCTTCTTTTCGACGATTTCTTTCTGTTTGTGGAAGCTCGGCATTGTGGAGAAAGGGTCGATGCCAAAGGACTGGGTGTGAATGTTGGTCGCGTGAAGGTAGAGCCCTCAGTCCTCTGTTGATGAAGGTATTGTAATTTAGACTTTCTTTGGGATACAGCAATTGATGAATGGGGAGATGAACCTTGATGTGGACTGTGTCACAAGGTGGATAACGGCCTACATCGTGATCGGCCGAGACCTTTTATGTGAACTGACCTTTTCTCATCGTCCTTCTCTCACCTGCCACTCGGAAAACCAGCTGTATGATAAACCACAAGCTGTGTAATGATATTCCATGCAAAATTAGGCGCCAAGGTGAAAATTTGGGTGCTACTGATGAGTTGGAAAACTAGGGAGACGAGGATAGATCTCGAGATTGACGGCTTATTTTTCTGCTTGGTGGTTGGGACTTGCAGAACAGGAATAAGCGACATGGTGAAATCAATGGAGTCGCGATTCTCGTTATACAATCCGGCATCTGGCCGGTCTCCTCGTGTTGCCCCTTACTTGTGACACCCATCGCTTAGGTCGATCACGTCAGTCTGTATATTAAAGGGGGGTTGAAGTAGATATTTCGGACGGCGCATTGAATCATTTAATTCTTGGTGAACCGTCTTCTCGTATCCTATCTTGAGATTTCCAGCCAGCAGGGAGTTGACTTGATAAGCGTCTCAGGTAAGCTGCCATGTCCGCAAGCTGCGAACCGCTGGCCTGGGATGGGTTGTACGACGCCCTCAGAAATCACCCCACGATTGGTTATACGAGTATTGCCTGCAGCTGCATGACCACAGATGAGTGGGCTGTTAGGATCCCGTGGTGATCTTTTCTTCCGAATTACGTACATCCTTGTTGATTGTTCCCTACTCTCCTATCATAGGTTCGTCTGTCATATGATCAGCCGTGGGCTATCCCTTGGCGTACGACTTCTAGAAGCTTAGCTGGCTGCCGACCGCACAAACTTGGTGAAGTGATTGAATGGCTATAATGTTTGGCTACAACTTACTTTTATCTCCTTGCAACTCGATAAACGACATAATTCAAGCTGATGACTAAACCCGAAAAATTTCCCAATTATGCGCTTTAATCAGTTCAGGCGGTAAGCCATCCCTATTGATTAGACGGTGTTTTATAACGGTCAGGTCCAGCTGTATTATATTACACTTGCCTATACCCATATTGTGCGATGCAAGGTAATGCTTCTTTGTCTGTTGACTTATTTCACTCTATGATCGCTTTCACGTGAGTTACTACCTACTAATGTACAATGAGAGTTAGCTTCATCTATCTAGGACATCTTGGTAACCCCAGTTCGAGATCGGTCTACTTTACCCCGAAGTTTTGAACTCGGTTGATATTGCATGGTGATGCCAGGACGGAAGAGGAAGTCGTGGGGCCCCGCAAGTTCTAATGGGCTGGTTTCTGGGGTAATTTTCATTAGCTTCGGTATGCTATGTTGCCACTTTTGCTACTAACCTCGATATGACAATGGTTCTTGGCGGAGAAATCGACCGAAAATGAGGAGAGCTGCTCTACACGCGCCGCTGCTCTCTACACCGAGGGAGCTCACCGAGGGAACTCACCGAGGATTGAGGCCTAGTATAGATAGCAAGCTCAAGGGCTGAATCGATTACCAATTTGAAAGTGCCCACACACCTCCCCCCTTCATCATCGCGCACGCGTCTGAGACAACCAGACCTGCTTCCTTTCGTGTCATGGTGCCTCCGTATATGCTACAGTAGAGCTGCAGACCTAAATATGAGGGCCATAGCGTTCTTGATCGGAGCGGCGTTGGTCAGCGCGTCCCCCGCGAAACACGACCCGCCAGCCCCTTTCCTCAATCAAGTGGACAGTCAGACCTGGGTCATTGGAAACGAGCTTTGGAACTTGACACAGGGTCCTAAATACGGCGTGAAGCTATTTTACAAGGGCCACGATTGTGTAGGTGACGCTGTCGGCCATTACGCCAGCTACAGTGAGTGACACTGCCGAATTCGCTGTCTACCTGACGAAGAACACCCGGGGAGCTAACGAAGGAGACAGATGGGGCCGCGAATGACCTCAGCTGGAGCTCGGCCTCCATTGTTAAGCGAGGCTCGCACCAGGGTGCCGATTACATCGATGTCATGTTCACGGCGGCCGAAGGTGAGATGCATTGGGTCATATTCTCGGGCCTCTCAGGAGCGTATCAATACTTCGTCAACCGCGCGCTACCAGTCCTCGGCGAATTCCGCACACTCTGGCGTCTGGACAACACGACGTTCCCTCGTGGCAAGACGTACCTCAATGATAAAACGTTGCCGCCTCTCAGCGACTATCTCGCGGCCAACAAGATCCAAGACGAGACTTGGCTACGACCCGATGGAAAGGGCTACATCACGAAGTATGATCTCACAGACTGGACCCGAAAGCAAACATACTACGGCGTCTACGGTGATCGATTTGGAAGCTGGTACATCAACCCTGGCAAGGACTACTACAACGGTAATCATTTGAAACAAGAGCTCATGGTAAGCCTGACGCACTCACTTCCTGTCGGTATGCCGTAATATATATCATCGAAACTAACTTTGAATACCTTATTTAGGTTCACCGAGAGTCTGCCACGGGCGATGCTGTGCAACTCAACATGATTCACGGAACCCACTTCATGGTCTCTTCTGCGGATGTCTTCCCGGACGGAAAGATGTGGGGGCCGTGGTTGTGGTATCTCAACGACGGATCCAAAGTGGACGCGGCGAAGAAAGCTAAGAAGGAATTCGCGAGCTGGCCGTATACATGGTTTAAGGATGAGGCGTATCAGTCTCGCGGTTCGGTAAAGGGGCAGTTAATCCTCTCTGATGGCCGTCCCGCAGCAAATGCTGCCGTCTTCCTGGGCGACAACCACCCGAACAAGACAGCGTTGGACATGGGTTCGGACTACTACTACACCTCGTATGCAGACGCTAAGGGACGATTCGAGTTCTCAGACGTGCGCACCGCACGCTACGGCTTGCAGGCTTGGTCCAACGGGAGCAGGATTGCCGACGTGACTACCAGCTTCTTGCACAATGACGTCGTCGTCACGAAATCCCGTACAAAGGACCTAGGTCGTCTGAGCTGGGCTGTCTCGAAGAAGACAAAACTCTTCCAGGTGGGCGACTTCGATCGAACGAGCTACGGCTTCCAGTACGGCGGTGCGCCCGACCAGCATGCGCTCGTCGCGAACTGCCCAGCAAACATCGTCTACCGTGTCGGCCGGTCCAAGACATCGGACTGGTGCTTCGGGCAGACGTATCAAGGAAACTGGACGATCTCCTTCGACGCAAAAGATCGATCGAGGCACAACACCGCTAAGAATGCAACCCTCATCGTATCCCTGGCCGGCTACTCGTCGGGCGCGAGCTCGATAATATGGGCCAACGGACAGCAGATTGGGAACCTGACCAGCGGCGCTCCGGGGCTGGTGAGCGACCCCTCGCTCTACCGCTCCATGACCACTGCTGGTGAATGGAGGTACTTCGAATTTGAGTTCGATGCGAAGAAGGTGCTGAAGGAGCATGGGAACGAGGTTACGTTCCAGCTGACTCGCAACACGACGTGGCACGGCTTCATGTGGGATAGTGTTGTGCTTGAATGGTGATAGGATCCGCCGACTGCGGCTTCGTCATTGTTGATCGTGACACTATATTTGTAGATATCTAACCATTTGTATAGTATATACACGTTCGAGTGCATACAGCCCAACCGTGTGTCGACCAGTTTCATGATGGGTTCTGTGATTATGGAGTATCTGCGTGAATGACATATGGCAATTGATCTGACCGGGTCTGCAAGTGTATACCTAGCCTAGGGAAGGCTACTATTAAGGGATTTGTTGCTAACCCCCTCTCCCTTTTACGGTGGCCCTGCTAGTCGTTTAATTATTTATGTTTAGGTCCTTGAGACCCCCTTTGCCGTAATTAGTGGTGTTCAGGAATCGATGAATCACTCTCTAGACTATCCCTACTATTCTGACACTACTCTGATCAATTAAGCCCTAAAGCTTCTCTTTCTAACTATGAGAAGCATGTCTGTTTTAATCCTTTGGATGAAAACCTCTGACTGTTATGGCGTCTGTGGCTTCGTGCCAAGCATCTTTGAACCCCCCTTGAACAAGCTGCAGAGCGTGTCTATTTAGTCTGGCCTGTCTAATTTCAACTCAACGCATTATGCAAAATTAATTGGAAATTGCAAATACATGTATGATCATGACCTTCCTTCTTTCTTTCCTTCTTCGTCTTAAACCACCAAGATAAATAAAAGAAGGTCAGGCAAATGGGTGAAAAGGGGAGGGAATCAAAATTCGTATTAGCGGCCCCGCGCGTGATAATTAATGGATTCGAAGGTTGAGAGTATTTTAATTTGGTATTAATAAGTGCTTCTAAACACCTGGACCGTATTAAGATTTGCACGCTTTATATATATCCATCAGCTTGTCCCTGTATGACAGGATATGCTTCAGTATAAAACGCCATGTATAAACTCAAGGATTTAAACAAGTGTATTGAAAATAATAACACGCCCGTAATGTTAGGTAAACTAAAAATCGCCGTAGAAATGCAAAGCCCGACGGCAGCGCTCTCTATTCTCTAGAGCGATCTATTGTGATGTGAAAAGGTATGTTGTATTAAACGCCGGTTCTTACCTGCTCGTTCTATTGTAGCTACAGAACATATCAGGACGTTTATTCTTCTATTAAAGTTCAGGATGGTGCTTATCTTGTTAAGTACCCTTGAGGGCACAAACAATTAAATATTATTTCAAAAACAATTAAACTACTCTGCCTAGGAAGTATTAGCAGCCCAACATGACAAGGGCTAAGGACCTATATTTCAACAATCTTCAGCGACCAAGCATCTCTTAGCCGTCTATGATTTATATTGCAAATAAACCTCTTAATTTTACTCCCAACTATCTATAGAAACTTCAACGATTAGCCTGTGGTGTCGTGCAACTATGCTTTGGTCTCCTTTCGATTTTCTATACGAACATGTCTCCTTCGTCAATAAAGACTGAAAGGTTTTGCATGTCTTTACCTCGATTTCAGTAAATAAGAGGCTAATCATGGACGCTATGTAGTAGATGTGTGTTGAACTACCTTGACTTGTACTTTTCTTGTTTTGAGGGAATATTAATGTGTGCTGACGTGTTTGTGGCGGCTACACAAATTAATTACATACTAGTCATTATGGACAAATCATGATTGTTTAGGAGACGCGCTCCTTAGAGATCCCTGGGATTAATTCCAGCGGCAATTTCTATAAACAAATAAGCCACATAATCGTTTTTCATATAGTAACCAGTGGCCAGGGCGGTCTACAAAGTAAGGGGCTATGTGGGCGTAGCAATTCATAACAAGAAAAGAATTCACAAGTCGTCGAAGCTGAATTCTAGTCGCGGCTATAATTGTAACTGCTACTGATCTAGCTGTCGATCTCTCCAAGGTGCTCCCTTAAACGCGGGCGTTTGAACAATTTAATACCAGAGGAGACCTATGTAGTATATATACGAATGCTATGTATTTGTTTAGAAATAATCCCTTGCTAGTCTGTTAACATGAGACTGTTCCCGATCGCTTGATTCAATTTTTGAAGTATTATGGTGAATCTATAAGAAGCAACGCTCAATATATAGACAACAACCTACGAACTTCGCTCGGAGAAAGCCAGCTCAGTATTACCGCTGTGCCGTTGTAGCCTAGCCAACGGCATAATGATAAACCAACAAGAGAATTCGCCGCTATTTCGTCTCGAGGATGCAATCCGCTTCCGAATCTTCGAGTGCTATTTGACCTTCACAGAGGACGACTTCTCTGCCTCACCGCACCCGATAGACCGATACATCGATCCTGCTAAGCCGTACTCGACTACACTGCCGCCACTGATGCGCACCTGCAAGCGCGCGTACCAGGAGATCAGCCCAGCCACGAACGTCACCGCCGCGTTGCACGCGCTCGAAAGGGACCTATACGGCGATCGTTGCTACGGGTTCGCGGTCCACGGCGTGCTGCGGCTCGAACGCCTGACCTACCTGTCCGTCATCGTCGACATGCCGTATTCCAGTTGCCCGATGTGGCTTTACAACATGCAGACCCTCCTGCCGCGGATGACTTCGCTGGTCCACGTGACGCTCGACTGGGCGCCGTACTCGCACGTACATGGCTACGATACTGTACAGGCCAAACTCGAGCCGCTGGTCGTGCCCCTATTTCGCATCTTTGCCGGCCTGTCGAACCTGCGGACCATCTATCTCTTTGGACAAGTGCCGTTTCATTGGAATCAGTTGATAGCAGATGAGACGAGGGCTACAGTGAGGACCTTCCCGTTTGGGTGGTGGAAGCGACACAAGTGGGAAGATCCCAACATTAGATATCAGTGTAATTGTGACGCATGTTTTGTCGGGCTGCGGCTGATAGACGCAGAGGGGGAAGATGAGGTCGGGGAAGGGTCGGGAGCTTTTAGCGCGGGAAACCAATTTAACTATTGATGCACCAAGAGCTGTAGGAAGAGCACTGGTGCATGCCAAGCTGAGATTCACAATATAAAGCTTTGTATTTCCTTATGTCTAGCTCGTAAGTCGTGTTTCTGGGTGTGTCACCGTAAGTAATACCTAGCGAGCCCGGCTGGCCGTGCTTCTTTCGCCCCTAGGTGGTGTTCGCGGCTGTACCTTGACATAGGATACATAGTATTCTAGAGAACATATGATTCTTCTGCATCTTTTAATGAAATCAATGATTTATACAGATACTGTAAGAATCGACGATGATGATGGTCTTAAATCATCGACCTAATCACGGTGTTGCACGGCCTATGTGGTACGACCCCCGGGGTTATACTCAGGGACAGAAGGAGGCTACGCGGCGCGGGCTGGTGTCGGGGCACGGAATGAGTCTAGAGCAAATACCTAATGCCTCGCAATTTCCGAAGGACGGCGTATTAATTCGCTTTAACATTCATCAGCATCATAAATCTTTTCAAACCCCTCTTTATTTCATCGGATACAAGCGCCGCCTTCTTGGAAGGACTAATTGAGATATCCAAGCCAATAATGGCCTGCCTATAACAAAGGCCACAAGCCCCTTTTATGACCCCCCTATTCATAGCGAATAATCGTAGGAAGGGCTTGCATTGTATTGCATCGATAGATCTAGTTCGGCAAAGATCCGGCGTATCAAAGAGAAGTAAACACAAAGCTAATATGTGAGACATTGGGACTTAAGAAAGAAGTTGTCATCAGATATATATATATCTCTCAACCCACAACCATCCCGAGTCTCTTCGCCAGGCCCGCCCGCAACTCATTAGTTAAGTCTGTACCTCGGTTCACCCTTTGAATTCTCTTTTTACATTCTGCTGCGGAGGTCCCGAGGTTCGTGATGATGGCAACTCCCGAATCCATGTTGTTATGCTCATCGCGAGCTAGCTGGATGTACACTGACCCCTATGTCTACCAATATTGGGACATCAGCTTTGAGGATGACACCCCTATCGTCTCGGCGGGCCAGCAAAGGATCGCTGCTGGCAGCAACCTTTACGAACTAGAGGGGTCTACTCCTACCGATATTACAACGCGGTACGAGCTAGCGGCCACTCCCCCTAAGTGCAGCTGTTCGTGACACTCCTCATATTCCTAGTGAGCGAAGTGGTTCTTGCGGACTCAGCCGCAGCCGCCTTTCAAATGGCCGTGCGAGTCTCAGATACTCAGACCACCGTAGACACACTAGAGACGTTTGCGCGGCGCGGGTGCCCTATAGTCCAGATTCATACCCCCTCCAGCCTTCCAGTTCGGGCCTCATGCCTGTCGTGGAGGATTCTCCCGCCTCGTTCCAGCAGTACGCGTCGTCAAATACCTCCCCACCTCACCCCTATGCACAGCCGAGCTTAAATAGGTATAACGATGGTCCGATACCCGTTGACGAGCGCGCCTCGACGCCCAAGGGGCCGAGCTCCGACTTCGACGCGATTCTGCGGAACATCGGGCCTGTCACTGGTAAGAAAGGTAAGGGAAACACGGGCCGCCAGCGGTCGATTCGCTACTATGATCGCTATTCTAGCAACTTTGGCTAAGCCAAATTGTTCCTGGGCCGAGCGGCGCGTTTTACTTTGGCGTTTGTATTTGAAAATGGGTTTAGAAAATTGAAAGGTAGGTATCGATAGAGAAGGACATCATATAGGGAAGCCAGGTTCAGCTTCATTACTTGTATATAGAAATAAAGAAAAATGAAAACGGCAGTTTAGTACTGAGTTGAAACTGTTTAACATTTCTGGTTTGTTCCATTTCTCTGACAAAAAGAATTTGGGATCAACTGTGCGGATTTGTGGTATGATCGGCACCAATGCTGGACAAAAGCGTATTCGATAACTAGAGAGTGGCCTTTTTGCTGCGAGGAATAATAGGTAGAGAGGCAAAATAAGAAACCCGTTGCTGATAATAAATAGAATAGGAGACACTCGATGCCCCGCTCCGGCAATCTATAAATACTTGTACGGGATAACAGCCCCACCTCGGCGGGCCGCTGCAGTGGAGCTGAGCTTCAGTACAAACAACCGCCGAAATTAAATACTTGTAGGTAGCTTCGAGTCTTTACTTCTAACTAACACACAACACACTGCCATTTGAAGCTCTCTCTGTCTCTCACTTACACACACACAGACACAGCCTCTGGAAAGCCAGTCCCAGTTCCAGTTCTAGTTCTGATTAGCTCACGTTCCTCCCCCACGCCAAAATAGCGATGAGCACGGGCACGGGCACGGCCTCATACGGGGACTGCGTCGCCGCGCTCCGGACCTCGCTCTCCTTCCTCGAGTCCTCGGTGACGACGCTCGAGAGCGGCGTCTCCGACTTCCCGCGTCTCATGAGCGTACTGAAGACAGCAAGGGTACGCAAAGCCCTCCCTTGCCCCTCATCCTCTCTTCCCCTGTTCCCCTGTTCCCCTCCTCCTTCTCCTTCTCCTCCAATACACGCACGCAGGCACGCAGGCACGCACAGAGACCAATAAACCAACACATTTCCAAACCACAGCACTACGAGCTCATCCCGCAAACGACCCTGCAGACCGCCGAGGCCTCTCTCCGCGCCGAGCTGGCCCCCGCCATCACGACGCTCCTCGACCGCGCGGACGCGCACATCGCGCGCGTGGACCGCCGCGTCGAGTCCCTCAAGGCGCGCGCCGAGCTGCAGCAGGGCCGTCTCGACGACGCGCCGTCGTCGTCGTCCTCCTCCCGGTCTAGGAACAACAACAACAACAATAACAGCGCGGGGACGGCGACGCTGGACCCGGCCGCGAGGCTGCGCGCCCGCGTCATGAAGCAGCGCCGCGAGGCCCTCCAGTACAGCGTCGAGCGCCTCGAGCTCGAGGTCCTGCAGAAGGAGCGCGAGCTGCGGAAGAGGCTGGACGCCGCGTGAGACATCGCGGAGCGATAAATCGTGTTGCTTTCGTACCCCTATTCTCCCTATTGCCTTGTCATCTCTCTCGCTTCTCTCTTCTCGGGCATTCCTAAGCACGAGAAGGATGGGATTAGAAGGAAAGGGTGAGAAGAGAGACATCTACGATATGACGATGATGATGATGATGATGATGATGATGATGATGATGATGATAGCCACGACAGCTTGGCATTGTCATAGTGCAAAGCCACCACCCTCCTACATTGCGAAGTCTGGTCGTTGATGCTTCTGTATGATTACGGGACGTGATACGACGTGGCATGACATTATACGATACAACACGATTCTCCATATAGAGGGCTCTGCCGTCTGCTCTATGCCGTACTATGCTACAACAACGGGTCTCCGCCGCAAACGGCTAAAAAAATAGATGAGGCCTGGATTGCTGAGGTATGATAATTGCCTAATTTGCAGAGACGTAGCTAGACAGGGGCTTAGGCTAGCAAAGTTGGTTGACTACGAGATAGCTGGACAATGTTTGTGTATACATACACACATACATGGCGTCTATACACGGAGTGGCTTCGGCGGAGCGACACAGACGGGGTGCGTGGGTGAGAATAGATTGTTACGAGGCTATGATGCGTCGTAGGATGCAAGGCTGATGAAGCACGCATAGTATGTATACGACATGCATTAGTTTGTCGATGTAATAGCCAATATTCTATCTTTGTGGAAAGGGTGGTTGTTACCACTCAATTCAGTTACCACTCACTCCATAATCAGCACGGACATTTACACAAGACTTCAGAAGATTTTTCTTGTTTGTGTGTTCATCGATGGACACTAGGGTGTACATAGGGGTTGTCGTAACTGAAAACCTCGTCTGAACCAATGGATACGTAAACCCTCGTAAATTCCGTGTTTGTTTTTCCACAGCAGAGATGACAGGCCCCATTGGCCTCCATCGCGTCGTCCTTGCTTTGCCGCTTGTTTCCACCACCACCAGCTCGGGCACCGTTTGCCGGCGCGGCCATTCGCTCACGGTCATTCCTATTTCCTCAGTATATACCGACTCAGGTCCCATGAGCCCTCAACATTCCATGTTGTGCGAAGGCTGTGCTGCCCGTCGCATGTTACACCAAATAATACAAATGGGATAGTACGTCTGCCGGGAAAAATAAAACCTGGACGTCGCCAGAAGAAGAAAAAGACAGATGAGACTTCTCCGTCCTGGGGTAATAAACAAATAAAGGCGGAAAAGAGGGGACGAGGCAAAGAAAGAAGAAATGCCAACACCAATCGTACCGCACTTTTCGTCCCAACATTGTGCTCAAGATCTGGCGCTAATTGCGCGGGTTTCTTAGCGTGCGATCTATACGCCAATTCAGATACGGGGCCGATCACCGAATCCCTATGGGGCCCTGTTCCGATAGGGCAAATCCAGAATGGCGATCAAAAGCATGCCCTCGAGGTGTAAATCATCCATAGCAGACGCCAAAAGGAAACAAAGCCCCGCTCATAACAGGATAAGGTAGTTGCTGGGAGCAATACCCGTCTCACCACTCTCTTTTCTTGCTTGCCACCACCTTCCGCTGACATCGCTGACCTCCAATATCTCGTGCTTCGAGAAGGAGATTTCATTGGCATCTTCGGGATTGGCCTCATAGCTGTAAATAGCCTTCGCGCGGTACGGATACTCGGATGGCGCAGCAATTTCGGGTTCGGGCTGTTGCGGCTGGGGTGGCTTAATACCACCGGCGGCGAAGGCAGGAGATGAAGTTCGAGGGCCGTTTCCGTTCAGACCACCGACAGGTGATGGATTCTCAAAGCCATTGAGTTGAGCAGATGTGTACATTTGTGGAGGCTGAACGGAAGTCGAGGTTTCTGGCCGACCACCATAAGCGTGCATAGTATGTCGGCTCATAGACGATTCCTTTTGTAGAGCAAAGGAGTCGATGTATGCACGAGCAACCCCCGACGGTGCCGAACCAAAATAGAAGATCCAGATAATCTACCCCATTGTTAGCGCTAGGTGTACCGGCGGGTCTGACTGGGATGGTCGAGGAGAGATTGTGGAACGTGGTGAACCTTACATTAACCATCGATAGCAATATGAATCCGGCAGCAGCAGCTTGGCGAGAACCTTCGCTATAGTATATCAAGGAGTTGACGGAGGAAGACGTAAGTACCAGGCCAGCGCCCGTGTAACCAACTAAAGCCACGTGATAGGTTTGGATGGAGTCTGAGGCTACAACAACGAACACGCCAGGAATCAAGAAAAACATAAGTACAACAGACCACCAGGCGAATTTGGGAAACATGTTTAACTTGTCGTTAGGGTCTGAGTTGATTTGGCCAATAATGCAGCCAACCAAGGATATAACCCAGGAAAGCTATGTTGAGACGGTATTAGCATCGATTATGAAGAAAATGGAGTCGAAGCAACTCAAATTCAATGATCTTAATACGTACTGCGGCGATTGAGATTGTAGCAAGAGCGAATGGGTCACCAAGGACGTTGCCCATGTTTATTCGCTTCCGGCCATAGCCAGCCCTAGATTGTTCCATTTTGTGCAGTGATGGAGAACCAAGGGAGCCGTAAGGGGGCATAAGAACCGTCGAGTACGTCGCAATCAAGCGGGTAGAATTGATCTATACCCTAAACAAAATTCTAGCCCGTTCCGGAGCAAGTCCAAGTTCGACGGAGCAATCTAAGCTGACGTTCGATCGGCTAGGTGATCCAGGTAATGGGAGCAGCAATCTTCTCGGGCGATCAAAGAGGAAACCGATATCAATTGAGAACTGATGGTGTTATATTCTGGATGGAGAGCTACCAGGATGTTGTGAGGGCTTCAAACGCCAGAGGATATCAAAGCGGCTGATGACTGTCAATGATGCGGCCCGATTCGGTTGATTTGTCGGGATGAAACTGTGGTAGGCAGGCGAGCGTCAATGAGGCGAGATACGGTTTCAGAGATATTTAGTGTCGACAAGTCGAAGGATTGCTGGTCGCTTGTTGGTAATGTGCGAAGGTCTGCTCAGTTATACAGAACGCGCACTTGGGGTTGCAGCTTCACCGAGTCCCTTCCAACATGAAAGAAGGCGTCCGCAGACGATTTCAGAGGGTGCGCGTTACCGAGATTTGAATGATAGGAATTGAGTTGGGCTGGGTTGGGTTGGGTGAGATGAAAGCCTGCTTCGCTTATGGAGAGTAAAGCCAGTGCCGAGAAAAAGAAAAAGAGGTATGCGCTACTGGGCAGGCTTGGGGCCTCGGGCCAATTCAGCAAGCAGTTGGACAACTACCGTAACTGTGACCGTAGCCGTGGCCGTGATGTGGAAAGACCGAGGGATGGATACGCAGCGTGGTAGAATCCGCTCTCCCTCTTCACTCTGCTCCGGTCGACGCGTTCTTCTCTTGTTGGTAATCCCGTCTCGTCGAAATGTCCGTCTGTTGCCTCCCTCGTTCTTCCCGTCGGCGGGCGTTCAAATTACAGTAATCTCCTAAACAACAGGGGCCAATGAAATCGTAGGCGGGCGCGTCGCAAAGCGATATACGAAGTAATCTCACATTCGAAGGAAAGGCGTCTAGCGTCTAGCGTCGGTGATAGTTGGGTACGAACGGATGATCGACACGAGAGAGTGCAGCGTTGGTCTCTCGCAGAAAGACGGACGGATGGGCGACGGGGATGGTCAGTAATTAGGAAAAGGACAAGGCAAGGAGGGAGAGAGGAAGGGTGCACGGATTGAGAGTGAGAGTGAGAGGAGCGCGAGGTGTGAGAGACCAAGAATAAAGTGGGCAGCGGGTACACGAAGTAACTGTACCTACTATTCAGTACGGGATACACTTGCCCTCAAAGTACCCAGTACCTTGAGTACTTACTTTTTACATAGTACCTCTACCTCGTACCTCCACGACTAACCAAGGGGCTCCTTAAGGCCATGGACAAGACACGCTGTCATTGGCCTGGGTGAGGGATGAGTGGGGACGGGGAGGGGGGGAGTCTGGGATCGTGTTGAGTAGAAATAAGTCTGAGGTCTTTCCTGAGTGGTTCATCTTGCCCGTGCCTGTGCTAGGCAGAGCGTGCCTGTAAATACACAACATGCCTACTTACCTACCTCTACTACACTAAATAGGTACCTACATAAGCCGGAACCCGTGTTGATGGCGCTCTTAGGTAGTGTACACCTCCATGTACACTACATGCACGTTAGGAGGCTGTGCCGAGGAGATAGGTCGGTTGTTGATTGCCGCGCGTGCTGCCAAGTACACACATTACACCTCCAAATCAAGTTTATTGCCAGCATGCACAGCTTGAATAGATACCAATATATACAGTAGGTAGGTACTGTACGGTGTCTTCACGGTTACCAGGTGCTGCTGCTGCTACTGCCTTTGCGATTCGATCTCTGAATATCTAAGGCACAGCCTGCCTCAACAGCGCCAGTACGTCTGTTCAGCTGCTCCAAAGCTGAGGCCATGAACCTCAACCAAGGGCTCATCATATTGAGCAGCTGACCGTACACTATTGCATCGTTGCAACACGGTTATCGCACTAGAGGCTATGATATTTCCGAATAAATAAGTATGCACCACTCAATAGGTCAGGTATCGCGTAGCGCCGCAATCTGGGCGACCGCCGTCAGCGAACCATCCACAGCCCATTACAACTAACGAATCTCGTGCGATGGCCATTGAGTGGCTAACAATCGCTCCCTTCAAAACATTGACGTTTGCTGGCTCCTCCATAGCAGTGTACATGTGAGGTATGGATACTACATCATATGCCCACTGGAAGGTTCCACTAAAGCAGGAACCCACGAGACGGCCAAGATTCGCGCGAGATTCGGCGCGCAGGTACGTAAGGGAACACAGGCCTGGAATGATCGAATGGCTGCCGAGCGCTCGACACGGGTTGTGCTGAGGGGAAGAGGGAAAACAATTAACACAGGAGTGGGGAAAGACGGCGAGCAACTTATGCCAGGTCTCGGGGACTTTTGGCAGTGAAGAAACGCGCAGATCCATTGGCCGACAATTCTTGCCTCGGAATTCTAAAACCCCATCTGGCTAAAGTGGCGTTCCGTTCTCAACGGCCAACCACTTTACCACCACTCATAGGGTGTGGTAATCTCCTATGGAAGTACTATTATCATCGTTACCAGGTATTAAGACGAACGTGGAGGTTGAGTGGGACAGAGAGACAGCAACTATAATATGATACCTATATTTCTCGCCCACCACTTCAACCTGTTCATCAGACCGGCTACTTTGTAATGCTAGACAAGCAAATACACGCTTGAAAACGATCAATATGCAAGTCTAATTTTAGATAGCTGCGATTATTAAAGAACGGTAGAAATACCGGAGAGGTGATGTTATATTTCTTTCTTCGCGGCTAGGCGCCCAGGCGGTTGGTTCATATTCTGAAACACCCGACCGGCCCGGGAATCTCTGGTCGTTAAATCACCACCCCACCATAGATACTCTCTTCCGCAGTAGTTACAAAAGGCCTCACAACTTCCCTCCTTTAACTACAAGTTTTGGCACCTACTGTTAGTGCAAGTGGGTTTATCCTCATACAATTTGTATGCGCGATTTACCGCACACACTAACAAACCACGCACCCTCTGTTTTTATAAAGAAAAAGGGCCTAGTTGCGAGACTTGGAAGGGCGTAAAGAGGTTCCGGCTTTGGCACAGTCGATAACAGGCCGTATTCTGACCTTTAGGAACAAATACAACTTATTCCAACTTTTGTACGAAGAAACAACCAACACGGCGAAACGGGCAGCACTTCGTCGGCACTAAAACACCGCAGAATAAGGGACCTAGGGTTGGCACGTCCTCGTACGAAACGGAATACCCGACCAAACAACCACTTTTGTATACGCAGACTACAGAACGCAAGCAGGAGGCCTACCGGCACTCGTTTAAGTCACCGACGGGTTTTCCCCCTAAGGTTTTACCAGCGTAAGCACAAGAGATCCTGGAACAGCAAGAAAAGGTAACCAAGAAACAAATGTTCGACGGCGCAGCAAAGCGGTATAAAAGGTACAAATCAAAAGTAGCTTAGAGGATCTGGTTGTAAAGACTACAAGCGCTAGAATGTTAAGCCTTAAGGCATGATCTGGTACCTTTATTATATAATAAGAGCGTATCACGTCTCTAGTACCCCCAGGGAGGTCACGCTGTAGGTTCTGTAGCCTATATGCCTGGACGTTAATCAATACAACAACAACAACAACAACAAGAGGCCTCACTTTCTGGAACACAGGAATGTTGGTATGGCGTGTATGCCTGGGGCTTTGACCCATCGAGTGTTTTGCAGGGCGCACCTGCTATTCCGTAACAATGATCGGAATGAATGACGTTTTCTTAGGGCCCCAGTTACTCATCAGCTGAAATCTAAGGACGCCCCATCGTATAAGTGACCAGCTGGGATTTAGCTGCAATTTAGAGACTATCATGATTCATGGCATGGAGCTATTGAGAAACTTCCTGAGGTAGATCTAGTCTTGAAACGTGGGCTCAGAAATAGTATCATAGCTGTGCTAGCAGGTATGTGTTTATGCAGCCTAACAATGAGAACCTGTGGGTGCCGTGTATGGCATCCATCGGGCGACCATAGCGAGGTAGGAATTTTATGTACGGTGCGACGGTCCTCGTGCTGCCGAAGGACCAGCAAGTACAGTGCGTCGCCGCTATGTGATCGGTGTTCCGACACTTAGGTGAGCAATCAATAGGCATAGACCGCTCAATGCCAATTCATAGGAGATTCCCCACTGATTTGATCTCTTGCCGCCTCTTAAACAGTGGCATAAGCTAGATGGTCTGGTATAGCTTACTGGATTTACCGATTATGTGGCGCCTGGTGTAAGTGCGGACCGGCCGTAGAACCGGGTGAGAGTCGAGAGCCGTATATGCGGCACGGGCTCAAACGATGGGCCATCCAATCTACTAATGATCATGATGTGATATAAAAATAGGCATCCGAAGATACTTCAGATTTCATCCCTGGCCTTCTCAGTCCTTCTCACGGCACGTTCGACTCGTTCGATACGACCCTCGACACTAGCTACGAAGTCCGAGTATCCCATAATATCGTGCTTGTACCATTGGCGAACGGCCGCCTCGCTGCGCGCCCGGAGTTCTGCAATCTCGGCGGCTTGTGCTAGCTGGGTTGCCTCGATACCTTTCATCCGTGGAAGTAGAGCCGCCAAGCTGGCGCTGTGGGCTGGATCGGGGATAGGCGTGTCGGATATTGCGGTCAGCGCCGAAGCCGTCGCGGGATACGAAGATGCGGCGGAGAGAACAATGGCGCGTAGTGCTTCCAAGGACAACTCGGGCGGCGGTTGGGAAGCTGGAGGTGATTGGAATAGGGTCGGGTTGGATTTATCTGCACAGTTAGTCGCAAGTTCAGCGAGCATGATGATGGTGAAGAGTGTACGGGCCGGTGTCAAATATCAGACCGTGTACAATAGCGCGTTGGCCTCGGTGAAATTAGCAAAATGACAAGCGACAGTTGACCTACAGAGTTTAAGGAGCTCGCCATAGACGCGTATATGTTGTAGCAGTTTTGAGAAGCGATGTTCGAGGTCTTGTAGGCCTCGGGTTGCCGATGCCGTCGATTGGGGGGGCGAGTTCCCGTACAGAAGATGTTCGACGCGCAGGAGGCGCCCTTCTAAAAGCGAGATGGTAGACAGCGTAGTGTCATCTATCGTCGACTCCATCTCGTTCGGCGGTGTCCGTCCGGATCTGGTTGAGCAATGAGCAATGGATATTGGGTCATGAGGTTTCCTTTCCCCAGATCTGGGAAGCTGTCGGTACTTGGATGGTAGATTAGATACCTAGGTAGTGCCCTGTGGACCCAAGGGACGCGTACGCTACACTAGAAGTCAGGGGTGTGATTTTAGGTGGAGCTACTTCGTACCTAGGTATATAATGGCACAGTGAGAAGCCAATTGGTCAAGGCCCCCTGTCTAGTTCCCTGTCTAGCTTCCTTTTTGATGGCAGCCTGCGCTCGGGAAGCCCCAATCTCAGCAACCACGCTAGTGGTGGGCAATTATGATTGGATGGCTTAGTGGCTCTGACGACAACTGGTTGCAGAGAGTTGCTGTCCTGCGGAATTGACATGGTCAGTTCAACTCCAATACCACTTAACCAACAGGTGGGACTAAGCACCACGAACAACGCAGAATTGGCGGCTCATTCAGATGAACCTTCGATCCCGCCGCCTTACGACATCATCATCAGCAGCAGAATCAGCATCTCACTCGGAATAGGTCTCTAGCTTGGCGCACGCACGTTCGTCTCTCGCCCAGGCTGGTCCTCTCCAGGCTATGCCGAATTATTCGGCCATCACACATGAGGCCACCACCTCGAGCACGGGTTCCAGTGCATCCGACGACATGACAAGGTGGGCGAACGCTTCTCTGCACTCGGGCTTGCTGTGTCGGTGCTAACCGCTCGCTTTCATTCACCAGAACTCGGAGGGTGAGGCCTCACACGAAAGATGGCGGTGGCGGGTCCGCCTCGATGTTCAGCAGCGTCACCAACCTGCTCAACACTAGTACGTTACTATTATGCCTTCGATACGGTCTTTGACGAGAACCCCCATATACCAAAAAACCCCAGATCCTGATGCGGTCGGTCCTCTAGTTCTCGGCGCTGGCACCCTCGCTATGCCCTCTGCACTCTCACATTTCGGCATGGTTCTCGGAGTCTTCGTCATTTTGTGGTCGGGATTTACGTCTGCCTTCGGACTCTACCTCCAATCACGATGCGCTCGATATCTCGACCGTGGATCGTCGTCCTTCTTCGCCCTGTCGCAGCTCACGTACCCCAATGCCGCCGTTATTTTTGATGCCGCAATAGCCATCAAGTGCTTCGGGGTCGGCGTGTCATACATGATCATCATTGGCGACTTGATGCCAGGTGTTGTCGAAGGCTTCGACAGTAGGGCCGCATCGATAGCCTACCTGATGGACCGAAACTTCTGGATCACCGTATTTATGCTGTTCATCATACCTCTGAGCTTTCTTCGCCGCCTCGACTCGCTCAAGTACACTAGTATCATCGCTCTTGTCGCCATTGGTTATTTGATCGTACTCGTAGTATACCACTTCGCTACCGATACCCTGGCGCCAAGAGATAAAATTCGCATCATCCACTGGGCCGGTCCCGTCGAAGCACTCGCCAGCTTGCCGGTCGTCATCTTCGCCTATACATGTCATCAGAATATGTTCTCGATTCTTAATGAGATCAAGGACAATTCTCCAAAAAGGTAGCGTTGCATGGAATGCCATACCCTCTAGCTATCTTCACGTTGCTAATGGCTTGCACAGCATCCTCGGTGTGATCTCCTCTAGTATCGGCTCCGCTGCTGGCGTCTATACTCTGGTTTCGGTCACTGGTTATTTGACATTTGGCAACGACATCACCGGCAACATCGTTTCAATGTGTACGTGTCCTCCTCGCCGGCGTTTCCCCCCATGCGACTAATATAATTGTTGAAGATACGCCGTCGACCGCCTCTACTATCGCAAAAGCCGCCATTGTCATTCTCGTTACCTTTTCAGTTCCCTTGCAGGTGCATCCATGCCGAGCCTCTGTGGACGCTGTTTTGAAATGGCGCCCAAACGCGATTCCTGGCACTCAAGGTCGAACGAGTTCCCCCAATACTAGATTACTCCTCCCCACGGCAACGCGCTCGGACCATGGGTCGTCGGCGCCCATGTCCGATCTGCGCTTTGCCATCCTTACGACAATTTTACTTGTGCTAGCCTACGCCGTGGCCTTGACCGTGACCTCATTAGAGACGGTTCTAGCTTATGTCGGATCAACAGGGAGCACTGCTATCAGCTTTATTCTCCCCGGCTTATTCTACTACAAAATCTCCGATCCAGACTCTATTCACCACCAGCGATTAACCAAGGAAGACGACGATGCGTTGTCGGTCGCAGCGTCAGAAGACGCCGACGACGATTATAACGAAGTCACCGATAATGAGGGTGTCGAAGGCCCATCAGGTGGAAGTGTCTCGAGCATCCGCAGTGGCGCAAGTGGTACCAACACAAGGAACAAAGCTGCCAAACTGCTGCGGCGATGGCGGACAAAGTGGAGATCAGACATGGAGCACCTGAATCCCGTCTATCTCCGAAGAGCATCATTAGGATTGGCCACCTACGGCCTGTGTGTCATGCTGGTATGCCTGTCTATGAATCTTGTGGGCAACCATGCCCACTGAGCATCAGTGGAATATTTCGAGCGTAGCTCATCTAGAGATCAAGAGCATGGATCTGTTGCGGTTTAGATCACGATGGAGGTGAAAGACTAAGAGGGGGTGATACCAAGTATCGGTGCATCTATACGCCTACTTTTTTCTCATCATGACGCATTCCCCGGCGCATTGGGTTGTTTTTTGTTGTCCTTTTTGGCACTCTTCTGCGCCTGCTTCAGTTAAAGTACATAGCCTGTTCATTACAGAGTAGAACAAAAGATTTTTCATTTTCATTGTTATTTATTCGGAGTCATTGCATTGTCGGCTCGTTGCATTTTTCTGTCTGTCTATCTAGCCGTCCGTCCGTCATGAGTTTTTATGAATACTTACCTACCCGTCTATCCAACCAACCAACCAACCAACCATGCTGTCGTCGATGTCTTATCTTTCTCGAATACGCATGCCTCGCACCCACCCACCGAAGATCAAGGGAGGTGTCCGGCGGCTTTCTCCGAGCGGACCCCCTATAGGGTTCGTCTCGGAGAGATGAAGTTTTAGATTTAGATTTAGATACCTGTTCGCACGTCCCTTATAGGGTAAGAATCAGTGCTGTGCTCGTCTGTGTTCGGTATTCCAACTGGGAGAAGTTATGGTTCGAGCGAATTTCTTTTCTTGGTTCTAAAATATTATGCTATATGTACACATTCATTCATTTCTTGCGCGTAAGTTTATGTGTCCAGTAGGTACAATAAGGGTATAAGGGTTGCCAATTGGCTTATGAACAAGTCTCTGGTTATGGCCCCAATGTAGATTGGGCGCCTCACCCACAATGTATCTCAAATGACTCGATTCCAGCCAGTCAATACTTCGGGTTTAACCCTTGTAGGGCTTGGGCCCAATCATGAGCTCGGGCTTGACGAGCGTATCGAACTCACCCGACGTTAGGGCGTTAAGCTCCATTGCGCTCTCCTTCAGAGTGAGACCCTTTTTGTGCGCGTTCTTGGCCACCTTGGAGGCCATGTCGTAGCCAATCTTGGGGTTGAGGCAAGTGACAAGCATAAGACTATCGCATAATCGTTAGCATGTAAGTCATAATCAGCCTCGTGGGGGAAGGGGGGAAAATCCACTCACGATTCCTTCATTATGCTCGCAATCTTCTCCTCGTTGGCCTGAAGACCTTCAACCAAGTTCTTCTCAAATGAGCGCATGCCGTCCGAGAGTATTCTGATGCTGTGTAGCAAGTTGCGGATGACAAGGGGCTTGTAGACGTTGAGCTCGAACTGGCCATTCATGCCACCAATCGTCGTCGCAACGTGGTTACCCATGACCTGGGCGCAAACCATGGTCAGCGCCTCGCACTGTGTCGGGTTGACCTTGCCGGGCATGATGCTGGAGCCGGGCTCGTTCTCCGGCAACACCAGCTCGCCGAGACCGCAACGGGGGCCACTGCCGAGGTAGCGGATATCCTGGGCAATTTTGGTGAGCGACGTAGCTAGCGTGTTGAGACAGCCCGAGGCCTGGACGATGGCATCGTGGGCAGCCAGCGACTCAAATTTGTTGGGCGCCGTCTTGAACTCGGTACCTGTCATCTTGCTGACCTCCTCCGCAATCGCCTCGGCGAAGCCCTCGAAGGTGTTGATGCCCGTGCCTACAGCGGTACCACCCTGCGCCAAGAGCTTCAGATCAGGTAGCGAGCTCTCCACCCGCTTGATGCCGAAGTCTAGCTGTGCGACGTAGCCGGAGAATTCTTGAGCGAGGGTCAGGGGCGTGGCGTCCTGAAGATGTGTCCGACCAATCTTGATGATTTTCTTGGCCTCAAACTCGTCGACCTTCTTCTGCAGGGCGTCGCGGAGGTTCTTGAGCGAGGGCAGCAAGGCCTCTTCGATCTCGAGGACGGCGGCGATGTGCATGACGGTGGGGAAGGTGTCGTTGGAGGAAGCGGATCGGTTGACGTGGTCGTTGGGGTGAACGGGCTTCTTGGTGCCCATTGTGCCGCCCAGGATCTCAATGGCGCGGTTGGAAATGACCTCGTTGGCGTTCATGTTGGACTGCGTGCCGGAGCCGGTCTGCCAGACCACGAGGGGGAAGTGTTCGAGGAGCTTGAGGTCGGCAACCTCGGCGGCGGCCTGCTGGATAGCCTTGCCAATCTTTTCGTCTAACGGCGCAGTCAGGATGGTAAGTGCATGGTCCAATTGGCGCCGCGCGGGCGGGGGATCGTGTGCCTACCGAGTCCGTATTGCATGTTTACGGTAGCAGCAGCTCCCTTGAGAATGCCGAATGCCCTGACGATGGGAGGCGGCATGCGATCCTGGGGCTGGTTGATGCGGAAGTTCTCGAGAGACCGCTCGGTCTGGGCGCCCCAGTACTTGTCGGCGGGAACCTGGACCTCGCCAAAGGCATCGCTCTCGGTTCTCGTGTTGGCGGCCATTCTCAAGGATGTGGCGTGGAGGTTTCGCTGGAACTGCAGGGGATGCTTCGATTTGGTGGTGGTGGAGAGGCGGTTAGATTGCGAGGACGTGGATGTGCGGGAGGCCGAGGTGGAGGGGGCGGATAATGAGGAAGCGGCGCATAATGACGAGTAGTTGCATGTGCAAGACACTCGTAGTGCCAGCCTCGGCCGTACTAGCACGTTCCGGCCAACACCGGCCGTAGCTCCTACCGATCGAAGCATGACGGACGGCCACAGGGAAGGAGAGATCGTGGGGAAGGAGGGGGAAGCTTGTGACGAGGACCACCAATTGAAGCTAATTCAGATTTGAAAATAAATGGGTTAGTGGCTGCAGGGGATGCTTTGCACAACTTTAATTCCACCGGCGCAAATTGGTGGTAGGATGTGTGATGTATGTTAGGTGTTGAAAAAAAGGGAAGGGAAGGGAAGAGAAAATGAGAAAATGAGAAAGAAAAAACCCCGAGAAGAAAAAAAGCGCAAACCACGACGTATCGGCTCTTTTCGACAGCGAGAAAATTATCGTCGAGCTTCACGTACGGGAGCCGGGAAATTCTACCGGCATCAAGCTGTAAAGCACGCACCGCTAACTTGTCTCCGGAAAACTCCGGAAGACGATGGTCTCTACCCAGTTAGATTACCCCTGGCAATTAACTTCCGGGTAACCTCTCTCAAAACACTGGCTGGAAATATTTCCTATTTTGACACATATCAAATCGGGTTTAGCGTTGCTACATAAGTAAGTACTAATTTAACGCCTCTTGCGCGGCAATTACAACCCCCTCAGGGGTGAGGGAGTTGTGCATCTTGGAAGACACTTTCCACTATAATGAATGATGAGCAACCCAATGACAGGTAGGAACCATATGGATGTAATTGACTCTACCTAACGCCGGAAGATGGTGTAGCCTAGCGCAGCAATCTCAACTCCCCCTCGAATAAAGGTAATATCACCGAGGACAAGCTCATCCGGTGGTGCCACCCGCGTACCCGTTGAGAGATCAGCAGGAAAAAGTATCGTGGTCTCATTGATGAAGCCGTTGAAATGCGGGGGAGCTTAAAGTATATTGACATCGCGTGTGTTGACGGAGTGAAGTTCATCTGGAATCATGAGACTTGGTCCAGTTGTGTCGCTATGTATGTCGGATGCCATCACGATTAAGCAAGCTGCAAGCCTGCTTGATGAATTCCTCAAATGACAATATGTATTATATTTAATTATATTATTCGCTAGGATGGGATTGTCCCCGAACTTCTCGATCGTTTGTTTTAAACTCTCAATCTGGGACTGCCATTTATCGCTGCTTGATCGTGCCATTTCCCCATAACTACCTCCCTCACTATCCAATTCGCCTTTTCGAATGATTCGATATACAGTATACAGCGATCGTCATGGCCGAAGGTCAGTAAATTACTAAAACGGCCTCAGGATATCAGAAAACCACGGCTCGTCCCACAAACTCATCAAAAACTCATCAGGCACATATCCCTCGTCCCCAAATCCCACACTGCCATTTTGATCGGCAGGCAGCGACTGCTGCTGCTGCTGCTGCTGCTTCTGAGGTCCCATCTCCGCCAGGAACAGAGCCTTTATAGCCCGAAATAGATATGAAGTCTTGAACAGGAGCCCCCTTCTCAGCCCCTCCGCATCCACGATCCCCAGCGTGGCCGGAACGCGATCTACAGTTTCGGCGGCGCGGTCTAAGACTTCAAACACGTTCGCGCGCCTCCTTACCTCCTCCAAGTCCCAACCGGGTGTTTCGAGGGTCGTGAGCTTGAACAGCACGACGAGGCAGTGAGTGAAATGCGCGAAGATGTCAACGTTGATGCCGACCCAGTTAAACAAGGGCATTTCGAAAAATATCGCTAGCCAGCTCTCGATGGTACTTAGTGTCGCGTCGGCGTCCTGCAGTCTTTGGAGCTGTGCGATATTGGCGTGATCCTGGGTAATTGGCCTGCTGATCACCGATGCCTGGATCGTGAGCTTCGCGCTATTGATATAAAACTGCGCAGTTCCTAGGACTCGTCAATTAGAGTGGAAAATCTCATATGCAGGGGGTAGAGACTGACTCTCTGAGCGGAGGAGAGGCGGCAAGGTCCGCTGGAGATCTTCAACTTGACTAAGCAGGGCCGCAGTCACAATCGCTGAAGGCGATTTCGGGCCGTCATCTCCCCATGAATCGTCCGTCGGGCGGGTCAGTTGATGAGTAATGAGCTGGCATTTGATCTGGGTAATCAGGAGGCTGTCCATAATCGTCTCGCCTACTTCACTCAAGATCCGCAAGCACTCATCCAGGTAGCGGTTCCAACGAAGGGGCTCCGTTTTCCTATAAGCCGCCCACGTACTACACCATTTTCGTTAGGACCTGATGCCTTTGCCGCCTTTCGACAGCGAGGAGGCTGGGGAATGGGTCGCAGAGGGGAAACCATAACACAGATCAAATACTTACGAAGATGTCAAGTGAAACACAGCAAGAATGGTCCGGCGTTCTTCGAGCGTTCGGATCTTCTGCACAGGCCGGTTTTGGGCCTGGGCTCCATAAGAGTTATCTCGTTCCAGGTAACCCATCGACACATCTTTATGTAGGCCAAGCTCGGTAGTTAGGGAGAGTGCCAACTGGGTCAGCATATTCATGAAGGGCTTATCCTTCTTGAAGTAGTGGGACCTGCACTCATGGTTAGTCCAGCAAATTTCACGTCGTGGTCGAGGCGACGGACCAGGAGGCAAAGCAAACGACCCCAAGGAGCAAATCCAGGTCTGCTAGGTGCTCAGACACGATTCTACGCGATATAATGTCCCAGATCATTTTCTCCATAGCAAATTGCTGCGAAACCGACTTCGTCGTCAAGGACAGTATGACGAGCCAGAGTAGTGGTTTTTGATGGCGTAGTTGTGACGCACTCACAGAAGGCGGCAGGTCAACGAAAGGAAATATGGGAAGAAAAGCACTCCGGAAGGTGTACAGCTGCTCTTCTGCCAGCCTCTCCGGAACTTCGCATTCAAGGACATCTTGAAAGACGGGAGAAGATGTGGGAGGAGGACTGCTCGGGCGAACGAGACGTACGGCACTCGTTGTCATATCTACTAGGACATCCGGGTCACGCGGTGGGGCAGAGATTATGGATTCGTTATAAGCTGCCCTGACGCTTGTGGCTGACGGCGTGTAGGGGTCGGTTGAGGTTGAGTTAACTGGTGTTGCCGTTTGTAGAGCTTGAGCCTGAGCAAGGGTTTGTTTCTCGACCGCCTGGGAGCGTAGCAAGGAGACTAGATCATCAAGCTTCGCCTCTAGTCGGGTAGAAGAGGGCGTCGGGACGGGTACCGATGCTGACGCGAGAGCAAAAGCCGGCGCAGAGGCGGAAGCAGAAGGGGAAGCAGAAGGAGAAGGGGAATCAGGTTGTGCCCGAGCTTTACGCTTTCTGGTACGAATTGATTGTCTACAAGCTATACCACGACGGTGACACCTGGACTCGCACATTCACATCAGCCTGTCAAGTAAGCTATCTGAAGAGATAGAGGGCGGAGCAAAAGAGAGAGAGCGAGAGAGAGAGAAGGGTGTATAAGTGATTCTCTTACCGCTCGCACCCAGTCTCCGGAAGAGTGCGGTAGAAACATTTGCACTTGGCGCGCGCGCAGGCTGCACACGCCTGTCCATATGGTGCTGGACTGCACGACTCGGCTGAGGTGGCCAGCACGGAATGGCGCGACATCCTGAGGTTCCGCTCTTCCTGGCGGCTAAAGAGATAGCTGCGACGATAACGGCGAGACAGAGGATCCAAATGCCCTGTTAATGCGCGAATATGATTCGATCTAATGCTTGACAAACCCGTGATGTTGTTGCGAATGCCGTGGGATTCGCATTTGCGGAGTATAAAAAGGACGTAGGGGAAAAGTCCGCGGACTTGGCCTAAGTACGTACCCCGGTAGCGTTAAATCCGCTTAACGCCCGCCAGCTTCCATTCGAAGCGGCGTTGTGGGTCATGCATCCCAAGTCTGAATCCCGCGGTAGTTTCGGAAATAGAGGCAGGTAGAGTCTCCCGTATTCCGGAATCGAGTCCTCTCGACTGAGTAGTCTTGTAAACCACATGCCATAAAGGGCCTATCACGACGCCCTAGATCATTAGTATATTAGACGACATGTCTCCCATTCATTATTCTACTACCATCCTCGGTACAGAACACCAACTCAGACCAATACTACAACCACCGATTTCGCCAACTTCCTCGGCCGCCTTGACTTGATCACTACCTATTTAACATTACCCATCTCTTATCCTACCAAATCACCGCTATACCATCACTCGAGATGCCGGGAACCGTCAGTTTCATGCAACAGTCCTTCCCTGGGAAGCCTACCTTTACAGAAAAAGACATCCCTGATCTAGAAAACAAGGTGAGCGAGCGTCCGAGCATGCTTGGCTCTTGAGCATCAGTTCTGGCCAAACGGCAACTGGCACCGGAGCCCGCCCGTTTGCTAACATGCCGTCAGGTCGTCATCGTTACTGGTTCAAACACCGGTGTTGGAAAGGAGATTGCCCGGATGTGCTACCAGAAAAATGCCACAGTCTACATGTTAGCACGATCTGAGGACAAGACCAGGAAGGCGATAGCCGAAATCGAATCGGAAATCCCTAAGTCACGGGGACAGATGATCTATCACAAGCTCGATCTCTCCGACCTTAAGAGCGTGAAGGCTTCGGCGGAGGCCTTCCTCGCCAAGGAACAGAACCTCCACGTTCTCTTCAACAACGCCGGCGTCGGATACCCCGAGAAGGGCGCCACAACTGCCCAGGGCTACGAGCTCCAGCTCGGCGTAAACGTGCTCGGCACCTTTGCCATCACGAAATACTTAACGCCTCTGCTCGTGTCGACTGCTAAGACATCGGCGCCGGGCACCGTCCGCATCGTCTGGGCTTCCTCCTCGGCCGCCGAGGCCCAGAGCGCAAAGGGCTTCATGCAGGGGCTGGCCGAATGGGATCAGAAGGCCCAATACCCACAGTACTGTCTCAGCAAACTAGGCAACTACTACCACGCCACCGAATTCGCTGCCCGTCACGCCGCCGACGGTATCGTCTCTATCCCCCTGAACCCCGGCAACATCGACTCAGACTTCTGGCGTACGATGGGACCTCTCGTGACGTGCATGCTTCAGAAAACCCTCCTGCACCCGCCGCGCTACGGCGCGTACACCAACGTGTTCGCGGGGTTTTCGCCCAAAGTCACACTGGAGAAGTCGGGACAATTCGGTAAGCACGGCTATTCTTATTCTGCATTTGACGACCGTCCCTCTGTAATCAAGAGATCCGGGCTGACCACGGGGCCCGAAATGTAGTTGCTCCTTGGGGCCAATTCCGCAATGTGTCGAAAGATATGCTCGAGGGGTCCAAGTCGAAGTCGCAGGGCGGCAACGGCACGGCCAAGGAGTTCTGGAACTGGTCAGAGGCCCAGATAAAGGCATATGCGTAGACGGGATAGGTTCCTCGCCTTTCAAACATGTTTCATGTAACAATGATGGTCACTGCGTTGAAATTTCCTGGTATAATAGAGGAGTTGGTGTTCGTCTGTTAGCTTCGCACTTTTAGAATAAGTTATGTAATTTATTTCTGATCAATTCTTAATGCTTTCTCTTGTTTTCATCCTGATCGAAGAGGTCGAATTCCCTCAGTTCTTGTGGTGATAAATAGCTTAAGCTCGACGTCCTCTCTCGGCAGCTATTTGGTCCAAGCCTGATCATTGCCGGTCCGTCGGGGAGAGCTTGAACTGGGGCTGTATAAATTGATGCAAAAGTTTACAGCAGGGACTTGAGTGACAGTGCTCATTGACGAGATAATTACTGCAAACTTTTAGTGATGGCGGTTTCATTCATTGCTTCTATTCTGCTACTTGTCAGGATTCGTCTCGAGGTCAAAGATCAAACTCGGGAGAATAAAGTAAATGAACTGCAAATAGTATATCCCGAGTTCTAATAAAGCCTACCTATATCGAATTGTGATAATCGGTCAGAGGTTGATGTTGTAGAAGGACGAAACCTGTACGTGATATGAAATCCGCTGTCAGAGGTACTTAAAGCGCTTCATACTAGCCAGATTTAGCTTAGTTATCTATAAGCTCTCGATGGCGGGGTACTTGTTACCGGGAAGTTACCCCACCATGAACCCGAAATCGACGGCGACTAAGAAAAAAAGTTATACTTGGAGGTCGTGATTATCAAGCAACAGAGAGTCGGCTTCGACAAACATCCACTGCCTTTTGGATTCTCGGAGGCCTTGGATTTGTAACCTCTTACAAAACTGCGGTTTATCTCTACCATCAGTTTTCTCACTTCACCTTTTTCTCCCTTCCTCTCTTTCTATTTCTCCATCTTCCATTTCCCACCTACGCAGCGGCGGAATCGAGCAGTCGCAAACAGCCCACCATGTCTGCCCCTCACCAAGACGATATGGACGAGACGCCCGAGCTGCTCGACGCCGACGATGCACTGGAAGAGATCGACGAGATCGAGGGAGACGTCGCGATGGACTCTGACGACGACGAGCCGGTCGAGATCAACTTCCACAACGACAGCATCGCCTACTTCGACGCGCACAAGGACTCGGTCTTCGCCATCGCACAGCATCCCACGCAGCCGACCTTGATCGCGACGGGTGGAAGTGAGGGCGACGGAGACGATGCGCCGGGGAGAGGCTACGTATTCGACACGAGCCCCGTTGTTGGCCGACCGGTCCTGCCCCAGAGCTACAACGCCGACCCGAATGCGTCACAGCAGAAGAGCACCGAGCTCCAGCCGCTATTCACTCTCGAGGGCCACACTGATTCCATCAATGCGCTGGCCTTCACACTACCCCGTGGAGAGTTCTTGGTGTCGGGCGGATTAGACGGCCGCATGCGCGTTTACCAGCTCTCCATCGACGCGCACAACAAGGCCTCCTTTGCCTTCGTAGGCGAGGCATCTGAGGTACCTGAGATCAACTGGCTCGCGCCGTGCCCGGTGCTCGCTACTTCGCAGTCAGGCTTAGCGAACACGATTGCCCTAGGGGCTTCTGATGGCTCGGTCTGGGTCTACTCGATCGACTCCAGCGACGAATCAAGTCCTCTCTCTATCGTCCAGAGCTATTTCTTACATACCGAATCATGTACTGCTGGTGCATGGTCGCCCGATGGAAAGTTCCTTGCCACCGTTTCGGAGGACAGCTCTCTCCTAGTCTGGGACGTCTGGGGCGAGGCCGCGGCCAAAGGCCTCACCCACGAGAACGGCCAGACTGTCGTTTCGCTAAATGCCAGCGATCAGCGGTTCGCTGTGGAAGGTGGATTGTACTCCGTCGCAATTGACCCCAAGACATCGTTTGTCGCAGTTGGCGGTGCCGGCGGCGCCATCAAGATCGTCAGCTTACCCCGCCTCGGGGCGGATAGCAATACCGCCTCTAAGAAGCCGACCAAGTCGAAGGCGAAGGGTGCCGACGCAGGAGGAAGTCAAGGCGGCACAATTCTGGCGGATTTACATACCCAGGGAGACGGCATCGAGACTCTCGGTTTCTCCCCCAACAACCCGCTGCTTGCTGCGGGCAGCGTCGATGGCAGCATCGTCATATACGATACATCACGTCGCTTCGCAGTGAGAAGACATATAAAAGACGCCCACGATGAGTTCAGTGTCGTCAAGGTCGAATTCGTCCGCGAATCCGGTGACGGTTGGCTATTGACGAGCTGTGGCATGGACGGCGTAGTCCGGCGGTGGGATGTCCGTGGCGCGGCCGGAGCTTCAACGGAAAGCATGGTAAAAGAGTGGAAGGGGCACCGTGGCGATGGAGAGGGTGGCGGCGTACTTGGCTTCGTTCAGGGTAGCACGGGCGAGCGGATCGTGACGGCAGGCGATGACGGTGTCGTTTTAGTATTTGAGGCATAGGAAGCCGAAATATCTCTGCGATAAAGAACCGGAATAGGCTATCCGTCTATACGCTCTTCTTGGTCGTTCTCGTGTTGCCGTTTGGCGTATGGAGTTTGCTGGGAAGGGGCTGTGGGCTCACGTTTTATGTCAGCTGTTTGTGGTGGGCATGGAATGGCATTGCGTATATCGCTCTTCTATTGAACATAGACGATCTAAGCTGAATTACTTGCTTTTTTAACATGTGAAATCATGGATTCAAGTTGCCTGCCAATCGACTCACGATCACTTCGAGGATTTCATTAGACCTCACCCCCTTTTTTTCGTAACCAGGTTTTCGTCTTATGAATTCCAACGCTTGACGATCGCGTGTATCCTACAACAGAAAAGCCTCACGATCCCACGTGAGGCTAAATATGGGTGCCGTCACTATCATAGAGGAAGCACTAGGGTTAGGGATAATGACGAAGACATCCTAGCGCACGAGTCCCGTTCCTGCATTCAATATGGAATCGATGACTCGAGAAGCTGGTGTGATAACCTGTATAGAAGCCCTAACCCTTGTTACGATCCTGGCCATCTTATAGTTGAGGAAGTTGACCTCGGCAGATATATCCGCCGGCTATATCAGCTACCATTGCAGTAATCCCAATCTTGTCTGCCCGAGATACTTTCTTATTCTCTCGTCGCGCTAGAAGACTGGAAAGCTTTACTCGAGTTTAGCGTTGGCAGCAGGGCTATTAACTTTATGCAGGGCCATAACTTTGCCCAGGTCGAAAATGAAGTCACGATTCAGATCACGACGTGCGGCGAGGGGGGGGCCTAAGTATACCGCATCGCTCTTCACAGATTTCTCGATCCTCATTAATTAGGAGGTGTCTTTAAAATCACGCAAGCCTCATGCGAATACCGGCGTATCCTTGCTTAGATTTATTAATGCTTGCAGCTCTGCTTCGACGTCCACGAGTAACGGACCAACCACGCCTGGGAGTAGGGTCACCTAGCTGACTCCCAGCCTTATGCCCTTCATTTAAGCAATGATGATAAAGATAATGTAGGTCTCTCTTGTTAAGCAATTGGCCGCTAGTAACTATCAAGACCTCGCTCATATGGGGAAATCGTTCTGAGCCTATAGGTCAAGATGTATCCGATCAATACCTCATCTGCAAGCATTACACCCCTCATATGTCGGTGCCAGGCGAACCAGCCGTGGTCACAACCATGTCCACGGGTTGAAATCCGATCACCCGGCCCTCCAATTAGATGACTTTGTGAGATACCGGTGAATTCGCCGCCGTCGCCGCCCACGCAGCCTCTATCACACGCGCCTGCATAATACCACCTCCGGTGGTTACCCCTGGGCCACACGCACGCACATTGGGGCACTTAGCATGGCGGGACTAGCGGTGTATGCGAGCATCTCCGAGATATGCGCCCCAAGCCCGGGCTAGCGAGACACTGTTCATGTTGGCGACATATATTAGTTGCGTTCACGCCCCAGGGCCCAGGCGGCTTGCATATGCGAGGCCTAGAACAGGCATCCCGGGCGAATCCCCTCACGTCTTGATGCCGAGCAAGCACATTAAAGTGCGGAGTCCTGCGATCGAGGTAACTCTTATTCAAGTCAAGGGCTAGGTCTCGTAACTAGGCGGCCTAAGTTGCTGTTATTCCCGATGCATTTTTTTGACGCTGTGAAACGGTCCAGCATTTATTTAATATCATATGCAAGCTCCCCAATATCTCCCCTGGCTACCTGGCGATGTGACAGAGTCGGTTGATCTTCATATAAATTGAAAGGGGGGTTTCAACTCGGCAATAGCCACCAAAGAGAAACCCGACGTGTCGAGACGGATTTGTAGCAGCATGGCAATACTGTCACAGATCGTCGGATATAGATGAAATTGACCCCCAAAGCCCCGGCTTCCAGCATTGCTAACGGCATTGTAGGCATTCAAGTGAAATACGGCGGTGCCAACAAGAAGACACGAGCTCAGAAACATAAGGTATAGTATATGATGTCGTAACATGCGTATACCGCGGAACAAGGAAAGTAAAACTTCGTACTTCGCGTTTTAGCAACAGCCCTTTTTTTACAAACTCTCTTGAGGAGCCTAGCCTTACATAAAATAGAGGGTCGCGAGGGGTAATGAATTTTCAATAACGGGGTGGTATCCTGTTTTCTCTATTGTCTACAGCTGTATAGATATATTTTATACAATACTGGTAGTATAGTTTCATACTAATTTCACGCCCAATACCGTATCAAGATTATAAACGGTGACTGAATTGCTCTAGTTATTTATTGTGTCGTCGGCTTCTTCCCCCAAGCCCTAACGAACAAATGACTGAATTTGCGACCCGGTATCTCCTCGTTAAGCATTGCGATCAGCTCATTTGCCTCCTGTTCTGTAGTCATACCCTCGACACCACCTAGACTAATGATTCCCCGAATGGTTTGCGCAGTGAACGTCTTGGTGTGCGCATTCATTCGAGCTACCCAGTCCTTCGCATTGTGGGTGTACAGCTGTGATGCTCCCGGGTATACTTTATCGTCGCAGTCTACGAACCCAGCCTGCTGGAGGTAGTACCTCATAGCGATTGGTATACTATTCTTCCGTTAGACGCAGCTCCATGGCCTAGTCTAGTAAATGGACAGGGAAACGATTAGGAAACGTACCCTAGGTCTCTCCCGACTTTCTTCCCAAACCGATAGTTTAAGTCTTGGAACTTGAACCAAGCTAAGCTAGGTGGCTCAACGGAAGAGAAGAGCTGTAACATGTGAGTATATCGTTTCGTAATAAACGTGATGGAATTTGGATCTCGGAGGCGGAGTATGCCCCATCGATTCTATATGCGCACTTACTACGAGGAGGTTAGCTTTGGAAACAAAAGAAGTATTCAACAGTCCAGAGACTATTCGCTTTATACGTACCCGGTCCAGTCTCAGCCCAAACTACATGGCCTCCGGGCTTGAGGAGGGTCATTAGATTCTTCGCTAGATCAATCCCGTAACCCTCCTTCATTGCGAAGGTAATTAGCCGTACATGTACGACGTCGAATCGACCGAGAAGGTCGCTAGCGAATGGTTCGTACATGTTCGCTTGTCGTAGTGCGATGTTAGGGGCCAGGGAAGACTGAGAGGGGAATTTTGATGTGTCAAAGTCCAGACCAACAAGCTCGGCATCGGGAGACAAAGTCTTCGCAATCTCAGACAGCCATACCGCCGTCCCAGTCGCAATTTCTAGGATCTTGGGAGGCGTCGGTGATGCGGAAAGAGAGGAGGCGATATGCGGAGGGAGCAAGTCATTCTGCATGAGATCGTTGAAGAGGTGATGCTGCGAGTTCAGCCGATCGTGCTCCGACTGCGCGGACCCGGCATTGAGAATGTAGATGGACTCGGTAGTAGACATTTTGGCTACGTTGGGAGTCACTCGACGTGCTTCGACGACTCGTGTAAGATGCGAGGAATGGTACTGTCGTCCGTAAGAAGACTGGAAGTGTGCAGAGTCCCTGTCACGTACAGCATAGTCACATCTAATTAATCTGCCATCTTCCGGTGCTTATATACTTTATCTGGGGGCCTGTCTTACAGCCACCCCGTCAACAGAATCAGACACGGAGCCCAGATACTGGATGGGGTCTAACCCGATGCCTACCCCAAACAGCCACCCAATGGAAGGTGGTTCCAAAGGACTCTCCGGCATTACTTTTCGCCTCTTGATTCGAAGTTTTCTGCGTTGAATTGTCACCCGCTTGACGATGTTGACGGCAAACCTCCCCCTTCGGACGAGACGATATTGCACAAGGGCCGGTGCTAGCCACGTGTGTACTAGCCATTGTGTATCGATGTGGGCTGCGAGTAGCAATAGTTTTGGTGGCCAGTGGCACTGGTCACTCGAGAATGCGGCTGGTAACTGGTTGATTGGGTCTCTGGCGGTTGTATGCATGGTATGGAGACACGACTAGTAGATGGACATGCCGGAAAGAGGAATGCGGAGCAGACAAGAGAAGCTGAAACATGGGGTCGAGATGGCAGCTTTCGTATAATTTTTTTTTCCCGTAGTCCCCTTTCATGCGCCTCCCATGTGCCTCCGCTCTCCTGCTGTTAATAACGAGTTGCCGTGGTTGTTGTTCAATGGGGTCCGCAGCCGATGCTTCGCTGCAGGCTTGGCGTACTTCTTCGGGACCTATAGAAATGCACCCGTGGAGTTGCTCTTAACCGCCTTGCAGGGTTGTCACAAGACCGTTTTATTCGCCCAAACAGGGCAACCGTGAAGATTTGATCTTGCAGAATTAAAAATATGTGCGCCTGGTCGATGAGGTATTTTCTGATATAAAAGTAAAGCTAAAATAAAACTTCAATTATTATTATTCCAATGCTGCTAGCTTAATGTTAAAGCAGACTACAAAGTATAACAAAGGCAAATTTGACAACAAATAAGAAGTATACCTAGAGCTTAACTCTACTGATGTTCTTATAACTACCGACTTGATACTTACCTGTTTCAATGCTGTAAGCCACGCCGTGTTGTATTTACTACAGTCCCTATGGTTTTGTGACAAGAAGAGGTAACCTTTTTAGAAACTAGGTAGCTTGTGGCAATTGATTCAGCTGTGATGGACATACAGTAGTTTCTATTAGAAGCTACTAAGTTGACTATATCTTCAGCCTGGAGTAAACGGGGCTGAAGGATGAGCTGAATATATAGTATAACTTCAATTAGCAAAGATTTGTTTGTTATCTGACCAATTGATGATTGTGCTTCGTAATTCCTATTTCTTCTTCCCTCACTAGTACTTGGCCTCACTAAATTCAATACCTAGTAGGTAAGTACATATGTATCTAGGTACCTTCGTATCTTGTAAACACCAGCCCCGGCCCGGGTGCTTTAGGTTAATCTACCCGCCCCTAGCCTCCAGCTTTGCACCCAATCTATTCCATTTCAAGCCTCTAGTCTCGAGTCGCGATCAACCGCTCTGCTCTCCACCTCGTCCACCATTCTTTGCCTAACGCGACTCCTCCCAATGTCCAACTCCGAACACAATGGCCAGGTGTCCGTAGTGCCTGCAACCGATCTCCTCGCCTACAATCCAACCCAGTTCGTCGAATTCCTAGAGAAGTACGCCAATCGTCCCAACACCCAAGGCGGCTTTGATATCACCGGTCTCGATGGCGTAGAACACCTTTCGCGCCATCAGAAGCTGGAGCTGGCAGGTAAAGTTCGGTGCGAAGCCTTGATCTCTTGGACCGAGACGTCGCGTGCTGACGGCCATGGGTAGTGCCGCACTTGCGGAGATCGAGAATAAGAAGCTGTCGCGGCCCCTCGCGGCCGATGACCTATTTACGCGACTCACAAGCCTAGTCGATGCTGACAAGAGAGACGGCCCTCCATCTCGAGGTCGAAGATTCTCGCACTCGTCGAGCGAGACGGGGAGCTCTCGCACTCGGCTACTCACGGGCACCCATCACTCAAGATGGTTGGACACCCAGGAGCTGACCTACCAAGGGCTTGTTACCGACGGGAGCCGGCCTATCTGCTCGGTCGAGCATATATCTCACCTCATTGCTACTTCTAGCGTTGATTCCGAGTCTGTTCCGCCATGGCTTACCGACTACCCCGACTCCGAGCTTGGAAAGGCAGAGGCTTACAACGTTCTTGGACTGCAATTTCACCGGTGGTGGGACTTCCGCAAATCACAATGGGACAACAGAGGGCTGGGCGATAGCGAAGAGGCATCTGAGGCCTATGTTAAAGCTTTTCGCCGCCTGTACGGGGGGGAGCTGGCCGGAGTCTTGCGTAGTAAGAAATTTTATCGCAGACTTGAAGAGACACATCGGGCACAATGGAAAATGATGCCAGTGGAGCGACAACTACCAGACCAACCATTTTCCGACTACAGCGCCGCAGTTGAGCACCGTCTCGCACCCTACCGCTTCGCTCGTCCTATACAATTACAGAAGGACCCGCGCCATCAGACCCAATGGACCGACTGGCTCGAATATCTTAGCTACGAGCTGTGGTGCTTGGAAGAACTACGCGCCGCTGTGCGTCCTTTGGAGGAGGAGCACGATAAAGCTCTAGACAGGCTACTTGAAGTAGCACGGCAGAACGACGAAACTAATCTTAACAAACCACTGGCTTCACACGTTGACCTGACTAAAGAGTTAAAGGGGATCCGAGCAACCTTGGAAACGACTAATAAGAGCATTTGGGACATGGTTAGGGAGACATCAAGGTACACATTTGCAGAGAAGACCGTTCGCTTGCGTAAGTCGCGGATCGACTGGATCGTTAAAGAGGCGTACGTGATGGAGACCGAGATGGCCGAGGAGGACGGTCAGCAGGACAAGAAGAGTCGTCCGAACTCGAACAAGAAGAGGAGACAGGATGATGAAAACAAGGAGACAGCACTCGAGAATCAGTCCAAAAGGCCGAGACGGAGTGGTGGCATGGAAATAGGTTTAGACACAACGGGTAGTAAGCCTCAGCTTCGTCAGAGCACACGTTTGGCTGAAAAAGAAGCCAGTGCCGAAAAGAATTAACCAGCCTCGGAGGGGAGGAGCTTGAGAAGCTCATATCAGGTTCACCTGAGACTCTAATCTGCTTGTAGACCTGCTATTACTCAGTTCAAGCCACGAGATACCAAAGGTACACGAGACAAACTCAAGATTAATCGCAATACTCAACGAACACGGCTTAAGTACGATTGACTCAATCATAAACTCGATCGACGCCGAGGCATCCTCTGGTTCCTATGCAACTATCAAACCGAGCACTAAACAACGGATGCCGGGGAATTGCGCCTACAACCAGGGGTAATTAGAACGGAAAGATACGGTGGCTAGGGATATGACGGTCTGCTCAACATCCCGAGATAGGACATTCTCAGGTAAGAGATTGAAGATCTTTTCCCTCGGATAGATTGGGATTTCTTGGAAAGAGAGATATTAGGCCAACGCAAGGAAGGGCAAGTAGTTCTGGGTTATATATACGCGGCCCGAAGCTATACATAGATAGTCCCAGCGAACCTCCTTAGGTAAGAAAGAGGGAAGCCAACGGACCTTAAATACCAGAGAGAATTATAGCCGAATTGAACACCAAGTTATAGCCCCTTGACTCTAAGCCCTTGTCACATGTGGCAACTTATAAATACTACCACCACTAGAACTGCAACAGTGCTAATAAGAGGATACTGATATGCACGACTTTTCAGCAACATGAGAGTCTTACTAGATCGCACTACCCCAGGCAGTGAACGAGTAAGATATGCCCAGGAATTATTTATACTGTCCAATTACATGCAACTAGCCTCGCTTCTTCATGTCATGAGTTGTCTTTGCACCCAACGTTAAACATGGCATTAGCCTATATTTAATCCATATTATATGCATGATTTTGCCAGGTGGCTAACGAACCCAAAATGATCCACGATTTCCCCCCCAATTCTAGAGAGCTACTCCCACCAGATGCAACACACCATCACGACCGCAATGGCCTGAGCTTAAGGAGCAAGCCATTCGCTGGCTTTATGGTGATGGCGCCCCTGGGCAGGACATCCTTCTCGTCCATAGCCAGGTCCCAGGAGAAAGCGCGGACCATGGAAGCGAGAAGACAGCGCATCTCCGCCTTGGCGAACCCTTGTCCGATGCAGCTCCGCGGTCCGTGGAGGAACGTCAGAAACTCGTAATTGCTGTTCGCGCCGCCGTTGGAGTTCGGCTTGCCGGCGGTGATCCAGCGATCGGGTCGGAAGTCGCCCGCGTCGGGGCCCCAGAGGTCGGGGGAGCGGTTCATCTGCCACATGGAGAGCACCACCACCACGCCCTTGGGGATGACCTGGCCGGCTAGACTCGAGTCGCAGACGGCTTGGCGCATGGTCAATGGCACCGTTGGGTATAGACGGAGTGTTTCGTTTAGGATCCCGTTGAGATAGGGCAATGGCTCCAGGATGCTGGCTAGATCGGTGGACTTGTCGATCTCCGTGTCATCTGGTAAGGCCTGGCGAATCTCTTCGCGAAGTGCCTGTTGGAGCTCTGGATGCTTGGCAAGGAGGTAACATGCCCAGCTTAGAGCGGAGGATGTGGTCTCATGTCTTAAGAAGGAAAGAATGCGGTCAGCACAGACATAATTCAGAGCGAGGTATTATGTCGGGGGTAACTGAATAGGCTACTATAATATAAGTCACATACCCAGCAGCTAAAAAAGTCAAAAGCTGGTCTCTAAGCTGTAGATCGGCAAAATTACCGGACTTTATGAGGAGCGATAAGATGTCGAAATGGTCGTCTTTCAAATTGACGATTGCGCTCTTCTTCTCTTGCAGTATGGGCATGCAAATACTACCAAGAGTGGTAGTTAAACGCTTGAACAGAGTATTCATCCTCCACGGAAGTAGCCCTACGAAATGAGGTCCAAACACAATCGAGGCCATGGCGAATACGAGCTTCGCAGGCGCGGGTTCGAGCAGCTGCTCGTAAATATTGAGGAGCGGATCCTTGGCGTTCTTCAACGTGTTGAACTCCCGGCCCATGCCTGCTACGCCGATGATGTCGAGGGTGACCCGGCTGGTCCAATTCGTCAGATCGATGATTCCAGCCCCCTTAGCCCCTCCGGCCTCGAGAGCTTCTTGCAGCGCATCGCACATCAGCGTAGACTTTACCCACATCATGGGGTATAGGTTCTTGATGTGGCGGAAGCTGAAAGCCGGCATAGTGTTCTTGCGCAAGAATTTGTGCTGGTCGCCCTCGACCATGATAAGTCCGTCGCCGAGGACATGTCTTAGAAGGGCACTGATATTCGGAGGTTTGATAAAGTCGTACGCCTTATGGACGAGTAAATCCGCCAGCATCCTTGGCTTAGTGACCAGTACTTGTGTACCAAAAGCACTTAGGTTGAGAATTTCTTTATCGGGGTATTTCTTGGCAATGTCGAGGAATAGATCTCCTGACGGCCTGTCACTCACCATCAGACTCCGATGAGCGAGGCTGAAGAAGTTCTGCGTAGACTCGATTAGCACTTGTTATATGTCCCACAGCGGCCTCTATTCGTAATTGTTTACATACCTTTGGGCCGTCAACATGCCTCAACGGACTCAGAAATTGGGGATAAATGCAACCCCAGAATAAACCGGCGAAGGCGTAGTTTGCGAGGAGGATAACGACCGCTATTTCCATATGAGAGTTTGAGCCGAAAACCCTGGGGAAAAGGTCTCCATAGAACTTGACGACAATCAGAGTTTCAACCGCTGCCGCTAGGGTGAGGCTCGGGATGCTAAAGAATTGGGCTGCTAAATGCATTGTGGCACAACAAAAGCTGTGTATGCTGATAGGAAGTAAAAGAAAAAGGCGAGAGACATTGATCAGGTTTGGGGATATAGAGGTGATGTTATATCTCACAAGTAGAGCTAGGCTACTGCAGAGATGATTGGAGTAGCTGTCTATAGTCTCATGGTAAAGGCTGATGGTTGGTTATTTCGCCCCCCACACGTCTGCTACATTCCCACGTACAAGTTTCCCATCTTGTAGATTAAACTTGCCCCTGCCTCAATTAACATAGGATATCTACTGCTTATAACCAGGTCCATTCAATTTCTCGAAGGAAGGCAAAACTGCTTAAGGAAAACACATGAGAATATATTTCACTGGCTTAGCCACTAAGAGGAAATAAGAGTCAACACTGATGCTTCATAAGTGGCACGAGGTCTCTGGTCTTCGCGAATAGAGCTAACAGAGGCCTGCCGCCAATATGCGATTTTCATGTGAATATTCAGGGGCCTCGAACAGACACGTAAGACTCTTGACGTTGTCACTCGCGCTAGACCTGTCACCATGTTTGGATCTCCGAAACGATTAAAGAGATTCGAAGATTTCCAAGGGGCTCCTGTGACCAATATGATCTACGGGTAGCTGCGTGCAGACGTCGTCATCACCGCTCTGCGGAGATGGATCTAACAACCGTGCCTCGGGAACTAACGCCCCTTTGGGTTTAGTTTGCGAGACGTTGGAGTTTCACGGTAATCTTGTGAGCATGCCCTAACGCATCTCCAGACTAGAATAACCACGTGCGGTTATCTATCTTTGAACAGTATCATTACTGTCCAAGTTCGCAAACTAGTACTGAATCGAGGTAGGATATATTAAGGAGTAGTATGAACCTGGTACCGCCATCAAATGTTGAACCATGGTTGTCGATTCGGAACAACGGTTAAATGAATGTATTTCCCTACGACTAGCAGCATCAAGTAACACTGGGTATCAAAGATGATTGTTGTAGACTAGCTAGACGAATGACAACAGCGAAGCTTAGGCACCGGTCCCGGAGGTAGTCAGTAATGACATAGCACGAATCAAGCCTTGAGCGCCAGGTTTGTACGGCGCCGAGGCGATTGAGGCCGCTTGTTCCTCCCACGAGATGGCTGATCTAACTCCGATAGCGGTTTTCATGCGGTTTAATATATGTCGACTGCTGTTTCTTTGCTCAGCTGTGGCATAAGCGCAGTATGTTACCAGTTTCATAGGCTGAACAACGACCAACGCGGCAGCCCCGTCTTGATGTATGGAGACCGGTCCCCCATCTGGGCCCAAGTCTCCTAACGCAAATGGTACGCAATAGAGCATGTCATCGATTGTGAGGCGGATATTCTGCTCCAACACGGGGATGCAGTTCGCCCAGGCCGTTTCATCGCCGACTCTCCGAGCCCCATGATCCCTAGAGGGGGCTCGAATCGCATCATAATACTCCAGTATACTTAGCAGTAGTATTAAACGAGCGCAGCGAACCAATATGAGGATGCAGGCCGTTTTAGGATCGCAGTAGATGGCCGCATTGGGAGGCTCGCCGAGGGTGACTGGGAAACTCCGGCCGTCAAATGTATTCTTCCAGTATAATTCAGCGTCCCTATCCCAGGTATCAAACTCTCCAAGAGCTTCAAAGCAAGCGTATAAGGTAGACTGATCCGTCTCATCGGCAGGCTCTTGATTCTCCGGTTGCGACGGGCTTTCTTTTGGCTCGTTTTCTTTGACTATACTTGTGCTGCATTTCAGTAGGTGCTGCCGCAGCCACATAGTTTTTGTCATCAAGGACATGCCGCGCATCATCGGGTCATATAGGCTGAGCCATGCTACTAAACCGCCCGGATCACTGTACCTATTATCGTCATGTAAGAAGGAGTACACTTGCTATTGGAGAATGTTAGCTGACCATGTGTTTATAGATTGCAAAAAAGATACTCGGTTCTGAAATATTTGACTTACTAACTTGAGAAGTGCCAATAGGAATAGCTCAAATCCCCTATTTGTACAGAGTTGCTCCATACCCCGTTTCTCTAGAAGGTAGTATAGACCGGCGGCATGCTCATTGGGATCCCCGTAGCCTTCCTCGCCGATCTCCTGTTGAACTGTCAGGACCGGCTGGGCCATGGAATCTGGGACTAGCTCAGGATTGCTCACCTTGAACATGCATAAGAGCAAGACGGCGGCAAGAACCCTATCATCGGTGACTTCTTCGGTCTGGATGGTTTTTTGCAATGCCCGTATTGCATGACCATAGTTTTGGTACGACTGCAGTCGTAATCTGTCCTCCCCAAACTGATTGTAGGCCGCCATCTGGGCGACACTCAAGGTGGCTAACTCAAGAACGCCTTGGGTGTACTGCTTGTAGAGGCTAGGGAGGAAGCTCAAGTGGCCAGGGAGGTTGTCATCCTCATTCGGCGTCACGAAGCGACTAACAAAGTAGCATAGGGATATGTCATCACGTGAGACCTCTAACTGATGCATGATAGTAGGAGGCCGTGCATTTCTAGTGGTCTGAACGAGAGTCTGGTTGCCGTGGGGCCTCTGGGAGGACAAGGGTTCTGGCTGACATCGTGCCTGAGACTTTTCCCGACGCGGTTGTGGCCGTGAGGGATTCGCTTGCTTTGAAGCGGTCTTGTCGAAGCGAAAGTGAAACTGATCAGCATAACCCGGACAGGGCTTCCCGTATATCTGGCAACGTCGACAGGATGGTTGACCCTCATCGCACTTTCGTCAATGAGAAGGCATCGCGTTAGCTAACAATTGAGCCGCTAAACGATTGGAGGCATGGCTGGCTAGCAACGGGTTGTAGAGTTACCCCGGCAGCCCGAATAACGCGCGCCGAATATGTGGGAACTCACTTTGACTTTGCGCTGGCGGCAGCGCAAGCAACCTGTACTGAATCGACCGGGGAAAACCATCCCGACTGTCTGGGTAGCTAGCTATACTAAGATGGAAGAAGTCATAGATGTACTTATGCGAGAGTAAAAATATGGAGATGGAAGGAAGATACAAAGTAGCTAGCGGGATATGAGGCTTAGGCAGCACAATTGCCCCCCTTTTCAGCTCCGCTGATCTGTGCTGGGCTTAGTTAGACTGGGGTAAGGTCGATCATTGCCATGAGTAGCTTAGCTTCCGAGTGTCCGCTAAGCAGCCGAGGTACGAAGTAGTTTGGTTCAGACATCAAGGTCCGAGCTGGAGGATTTTGGCGGGCCTCTGTTCTGTCGATTCGCATCTTGAACAAAAGGTCCCGACCAGACTTGTCATGGCGAACATCATCTTCAGCTATCATGGAAAGCCATTACTATGGCTGCGGGCCTTGTATATTAACTCGGAGCAATTGGATGACTAGCCAGGAGGACATCATCGTTAACTTATCATGCCTTCGGTAATCTGGTCCCCCATCCATGGGCTTAGGGGATCGTTGAACGGCATCATTCTCTCACCGCTGTTATCTGGACCACTTCTCTTTGCCGTCATATACGCCCCGGATGCAGTGCGAAGGGTTGTTCTGAATCTTGCGAGAAGAATACCCGGCCTGCGCGCGCCGCCCTCAAACTTCAATTTCTCTACCGCTGCGGCAGTCTTGCGCGTGGTTTTCGCGCTTGGTGTCCTGCGCAAACTGAATCGAGCCCTCAATGCTATAGCTGCCAACTCATGGCGTCTGAGCACGAGCAAAGGATGGGATTGGCCGAATGAAATCGCTGTTGTTACTGGGGGCTCAAGTGGCATCGGTAAGCTGGTGGTGGAGAGGCTGGCTGCCCTTCAGATACACGTTGCGGTCCTCGATATCCAAAACATGCCCAGATCGATGGAAGAAAACTCTCATATACACTTCTTCCAGTGCGACGTTACGTCCTCCAAATCAGTAGCGGAGGCTGCGGGTGCTGTCCGCCGGGAAATTGGACATCCGTCGATACTTGTCAACAATGCTGGCATCACCAGCCCGATGCCCATTCTCAAAATGTCAGAGTCGTACCTGCGCAAGATATTCGGCGTCAACACCTTATCCCACTGGTTCACGGTCCAGGAGTTTCTCCCACACATGATCCAAATGAACAAAGGCCATGTCGTCACAGTTGCAAGTATTGCATCTTTTGTGGCACTGCCTACTGCTGCCGACTATTCAGCTACGAAAGCAGCAGCCCTCGCTTTCCACGAGTCGCTCACCTGCGAGCTGAAGCACTGCTACAAGGCGCAGAACGTTTTGACCACCGTTGTCCACCCGAACTTCGTCCGCACTCCTCTCATTGAAGAATATGCGGGCCATCTCGAGAAGTCCGGGGTCCGGATGCTCAGTAGCGAGCAGGTCGCCGAGCCAATCGTCGCGCAGCTCATGAGTCGGCGAGGCGGCCAGTTGATAATCCCCAGCTCGATGGGTCACATTTCCGGCATCAGAGGGTGGCCAACTTGGCTACAGGAGCTGCTCCGAGATGCCCTTGGTCGCTCATCACTGCAGTCGTAGACCATTTTCATACGAATGCAACGCACGTCGCTGTTATGCCAACCACGCTGGTATTATATTGTTCGTATTAGTTTGAAATCGAAGAATTTCAGATGTTGGTATATGTGTGAGAAAAGAACTAGGCTCAAGGGCTTGCAACTGGAATTCAATTCAACCATAATTCTCTTTGACATTCTAGGTCTATTGCCTTTTCTCTTCTTTACAGAAGGAGGGGTTCGCTGGGACTATTTCTATAAAGCCTCCGGACCATGGCCGCGTACAATCTGGAACCAATAGTCCCCCGTGCGTTGGGCTGATGCCTCCCTTTCTAAGATGGCTTCCGGGCTTCTCAGCCGTATAGCACCCTCGGCCGTGCAACAATATGTTGTATGCAAAGGGAAAAGCTAATATTTGACTACGACATACTTACAAGTGATTTATAAGCTAATCAACGTACTTCAGTGTGACGAAACGCCGTTCATCCCCGATAGTAAGCTAACTGTATCATATGTGAGCAACCCACATCGGGGGATGGACCTACTTTGCCTGTAGACGTACCAGGTAGGTTAAGTTTGATGTTAGTACGGCCAAAGAGGAATAGCTACAACCTTGGAACTACCAAGGCATGTGATCCGATTTCACAACTCCACGCAGCTTTATAATAATGTCTCCGAAGCTATTTCTGTTTAAATGAGGAGGTAGTTTTTCCGAGTTTGTCCAGATTTATATAAGTCAGCCAAAGAGCTTCTGTACATACATCCCCTATTCACGACCTCTATGTCTCTGGTGGTCAGACAAAATCCACGCAGGCATGGCGTCGACTCTCTTCTTCCTCGCTTCTACCCCCTTCCTACTTATTCAGTATCTCTTCGACATCACCCGCTCCATATCGCCTTGGGGACGCCCAGTTAAGGAATGGACTCTCAGCCAGGCTATTCGTACACGTACAGTTCGGTTGCTTCTGCTTTTCGTGTCGGTGCTCCGCGCTGGGGACCGACTGTCGCTTAAACCTGGCCGTGAGCGGAACAGATTTGAGATCATTCAGCCGAAGTCGGCAGATTTCTACGATGGCCCTTTGAAAGATGCTGCGATACAGCCGGAAACGATCGGTGCTACCTGGACGCCGGCGCGGCCGCCGCTGGGTGCTGTAGGCAAGAAAAGTACAGTGGTTCTGCACATCCACGGTGGAGCCTTCGTCGTCGGCCGCGGACGGGATCAGGATATGGGGTACCTGGCTCACACGCTCGTGCGGCACATGGGCTGTACGTACGTATGTGCACCTCAGTACAGACTGTCTAGCTCTAAAGGCGGGAAATTCCCGGCAGCACTGCAGGACGCCTTGACTTCGTATCTCCATCTCGTCAGAGTATTGGGAATCCCGGCCTCCCAGATCATACTATCCGGCGACTCTGCAGGTGGTAACATAGTGCTCGGATTGCTGCGCTATATCAGCGAGTTTGGTCAGGACCTCGGCATCCCGGCACCTGCTGCGGTCGCTCTTTGGTCTCCGTGGACAAACGTGGGCACGTCATTGGATCCAACATGGGATATGACACTGTCAACTAACTATTCATCGGACTATTTGAATCCCGAGTTCTCTCGCTGGGGAGCACGCACGATCACGAGCCATGACGCAGCCGACGGGTCAGGCCCTTATCTCTCACCGCAACGTCATCCTTTCGAAATGGGCGCCGGGGTCCCCTTATTTGTGAACGCAGGCGAACGTGAGGTGTTGTGCGAAGATATCAAGGCCTTCTCCAAGGCCTTCACAGGCCGGGGTTGGCCTCTGCATTTGCTCGTTTCCGAGAGCTGTCCGCATGATGTTCTTGCGCTAGGGCCATTACTTGGATTCCAAAAGCATGCCGAAGCAGCCGCTCGAGATGCCAAGGCATTCTTCTCTAGCACAACGGCGCTACACCTAGAGAGCACCGATTAAGGAAAATAAGGATCGTGGAGCAGAATGAGACATAGGAAGGATGCAAAAGAAGTGGTTTCAATAGCCTCGAAATTCCTTGTTCCGATTTCTTTGAGCTTATGCCCTAGACATATTCTACATAACACAGCGCGCCGAGGGCGTTTTTCAGCGACCATGTCGTGTTCGTCAACTTTTCGCCCCCGGTTGCAAGCCCGTGCTGTAGATGTCAGATACGGAAATACCCAGATGCTAGACTAGTAATAGGCAGGTGCCTAAAAACGACAATCTAGACTTCTGGCTTATCCAACAACAAGATTCAGAGAGCGTCCGCGTCTCCCGGGCAATATCAGGTCACCTTCACGTAGGACACGTAACTTTACTAGGTTACCGCCAAAGGACCTCGGGCTCGACTAAGAGCATGCACACTGCCCTCGGTTTCGCATAGCCAGCCAATCATGTGCGAGCTTAAAGGGGGAAATCACTTCTCCATTCAGGGCTTGCTTGCGACTTTAGCTTCATTGCCAAGAAACTCAAACAACATCAGACCAAAAAGTGAAGACCCAGAGAGCTTCGCCAGAATTTCAACACATAACTGGTTCGTGATCGTGACTCGTGACCCTCGGCATGAATGTCAACCCGTGATTAATTCCGGGCACCGATAACAAAGACGGGAGACTCTAAAGAGCTCCGGTGACATCGGTACCGGTATCAACTTATGTGCTGCACTCACTAGACGGTAGGCCTTTAGATCCCTGTACTGATGCTTAAATTAAGGTAAGTACCTATATTAACGGTGTCAATTCCTATCAAGCAAATGCTAGTAGTCCCGTCTTTATCAATTTATCTATCTGTGGCTCTTCTTATGTAAAAATCCTACGTTTTGTTAGTGGTCAAGATAAAGTTTTGGCGAGACGCTGGTGAGCGCGCGCGCGCGGATTCAAGAGTCCTAGCATTGTAATCATGTGGAGATTATCGGGGCCCGAGGTTTCCTGTCTTCCGCCCTGCGTATGTACTTATTCTTCCTGGTTCGTTTCCGGTGTGGATAGTTGTCCCGCGCCCTTCGTTAAAAGTTTACAAGGGTCTACTACTTGTACCCAATTGTACATCCAATAATTACACGCGCTGTACTTTGTAGTTTTTGGGAAATAACCACACCCCCTATCCGCGGTTTTCTTGATCACAGTAACACCTCTCTAGCTAATCACAAAGATAACGAGCAATACTCCGACAGCCATTCGTCTACAAAATGTCCTCAATTCTAGACGTCGACATTGTCATCATCGGTGCAGGGATCTCCGGTATCAATGCGGCCTATCGCATCCAGAGCCAGGGGCCACCAGGCCTGAAATATGTTATCCTCGAAAGTCGTGATTCCATCGGAGGCACTGTGAGTTTGTTCTCGGATTTGTCTAACTCCTTCGACAGCAACAAGCATAATTGTTCCCCCGGGTGGCTGAACTGTATCTTATGAACCTTCACACGCTTCAGAAGCTAACTCTCAGTATCGCAGTGGGATCTATTTCGGTATCCGGGCATTAGGTCCGACTCTGATATATTCACATTTAGTCTCCCTTGGAGTTCGTGGGAGAATGCAGATACGTTGGCGGCTGGAGCTGACATACAGAAATACCTTGTCCGTTCGGCCCATTCTGCTGGCATAGACCAGCACATCCGCTTCCGTCACAAAGTCGAGACCGCAGACTGGCGCTCGGCAGACCAGAGCTGGATCTTCCGCGTTAGTGTCTCTGGCGAGGAGAAGCCGGTAACCTACCGGTCCCGCTTCGCACTGCTCGGCACCGGCTACTACGATTACGAAACACCTCTGCAGGCCGTGATTCCTGGCCTTGAGAAGTTCAAGGGCGAAGTGATCCACCCGCAATTCTGGCCCGAGGGCTACGACTACACGGGGAAAGATGTCGTTATTATCGGAAGCGGGGCTACGGCGATCACTATCCTGCCATCCATTGCTGACAAGGCAAACCGTGCGACAATGTTGCAGAGAAGCCCCGGCTACGTCTTCTCCATACCTTCAAGCAGCGCCTTTACTAGGCTGCTATCCGCCGTACTGCCTGCGACTCTGGTATACCGACTGAACAGGGCCTCTTTTCTCATCCAGGGCTACTTGATGAACGCCTTCTGTAGGAATTTCCCCGAGTTGGCCAAGAAATACATCAGAAAGGCAACAATAAAACAACTCCCCCCCAATATCAAGTGGGATCCCCACTTCAAGCCGCGTTATAACCCGTGGGATCAACGGTTATGCGCCTGCAAAGACGGAGACTTCTTCGCTGCTCTACGTTCCGGCAAAGCGAACATCGTTACCGACACGATCAAGACAGTAACCGCAAACAGCATCGAGCTAGAGTCCGGAGCAGCTTTACATCCTGACGTCATCGTAACCGCTACGGGTTTGAAACTCAAAGTCGGCGGCGGCATCCGGTTCTCGGTGGACGGCACGCGCTTTGAGATAGGGAACAAGTTCGCATGGAAGGCCGCCATGCTGGAGGACGTGCCAAACCTCTTCTTCCTGATGGGCTACGAAAATGCATCGTGGACGCTCGGCGCAGACGTCGGCGCTCATCTTTTCCTCCGTCTACTCCGCTTGATGGGGCAGAAAAACGCAAAGGTCGTCGTGCCGAGGTCATCCGCGCCCATGAAAGAAACGCCCATGATGAACCTGTCCTCCACGTACCTCAAGGTGGCGGGCAGAGCATTCCCGAAAGGAGGCACTGGGCAGTGGAGTCCCAAGACCAACTACATTGCAGACATGGCCGTGGCCACATGGGGAAATGTCACCCAGGATCTGTTCTTCCAGTAGGCCGCTTCGGTGTATCGGAGACGCCGGCGGTAGATGCACTCTAGAGGCTATGATGCAACAACGGGTGCACCATAAATATGTTTTACCTTTCGATCTAGAAGGCATATCTAGCAGACCGTAACCCATCATATTGTTTCATTATGATAATTATGTTCTTGCTAGGGCGAACTTGTTATTAGTGTGATAAACGCCAACTCCACAAGTCGTGTTATCCGTCATTAAGGGCTATAATTAAGTCTTCTAGGTTAGGGAGTCAGTGTCATATGGTCGCACTAATCGCCCGAGGCGGATCACTTCACTAGCAAAGGGAGGGGTAGCAGTTCTACTAGTGAACCTAACTTGCGCTAATGAGGGCTTGTGATCATCATGGGGAAAGCTAGATCAATCGTCGGGTTCTCAGCCGCAGAGGTCTTCGGAGTCATGATCTGGGGCGGAAACAAGTCCCGGGCTGCCCGCAAGCTCGACTAGGATTCGGTATTTGTGCGGGCCTCCTGGCTGATTATCGTAGCGTAAATAGTTGGGTGATTGACATCCTGGGATCTGGAAGCAGCCTTCTTTTGCAATGTGTGCGTCGTTAGGAGAGGGTTCAATGTACCAATGGAAGATAACAGTGGTCTATCGATTTTTGGCGAGACAATTTTTCTTTTCGCGAGGTGATGACTCTTCTTCTTCTTCTACCTCCCCGAAGACAGCCGTTAACATGTGGCGCTGAAACTCGCCCCCTCGCGTCGCCTCTCCTCTACTCTGATATGTCAGTTTGTCTCAGACTAAGGGGGCACCTCTGCTGCGTGCCATAATCCCGAACCACATCCAGAAACAATAAGAGCGGTCTGGCAGTCTCTTTTCAAACTCAGACTACAATAGACACGGATAGATACCCGGCAAAATAGATTCGGCACTCATATTTTCTCAATCATGATCATGATCTTTTATACCGTGATTGTGGTGAAATTCGAGAAATTCGTGTAACCATTTCTGAGCTAGGCATTCGACATGTCTGCAGGGTCGTCCTCCTCGGGTACACTGGAAAACCTCACGCCGCAAGAGGAGCTGGAGCGACAGCAAGAGGAGCTGAAGCGACAACAAGAGAAGCAGAAGCTACAGCAAGCATGGATGTATCTCCTTAATCTCTGTGGTGTCGAGACGCTCGACGAGAACGCCAACCCGTCAAAACTAAGCCCAGATTCCATCAGCGCGCTACGCCAACACGTTGCCGAGAAATCGCCCGAGGGTTTCCGCCGGGGTCTCTGGAGTTTCATATCGCCAGAGCACCCGGACGCATTGGTGCTGCGCTTTCTCCGAGCCCGGAAATGGGACGTGGAGAGGGGGGTGGCCATGCTCGTCTCGGCCGTCGTCTGGCGCCTCGAGAGAAACATCGCCGACGCCATCATCTACGGCGGCGAGAGCGTAGGTCTGAAGAAGGACCTCTCGGCCGACGACGAGGGGTTCATGGCGCAGTACCGCTCCGGCAAGAGCTACGTCCACGCGACGGACAAGGAGAACCGTCTCGTCTACATCATCAGGGCCCGGTTTCATAACCCGCAGGCGCAGTCGAGCGAGGCGATGGAGACGTACATCTTGCACAATATCGAGAGCCTTCGGATGTTAATCAAGCCCCCGAACGACAAGTGCTGTCTCATCTTCGACCTGAGGGGCTTCGAGATGAAGAATATGGACTTCCATATTGTCAGATTTCTCGTGTCCGTCTTCGAGGCGCGGTATCCAGAGACGCTTGGTGTGGTCCTCATCCACAATGCGCCCTTCGTATTCTGGGGTCCGTAGTCTCCTTTTATTCCCCCCCAAGCTAGACCCTACGGAGCGCTATGCTGACGCGATGGACAGCGATATGGGAGATCGTCAAAGGCTTACTGGACCCTGCCATCGCTTCAAAGGTCAGGTTCACGCGCAAGCCCGTGGATCTCTTCCATTACATCCCCGAAGAGAACCTGGAGACCCGGTACGGTGGCAAGGACACCTGGGAATACAAATACGTCGAGCCCGTGGCGGGCGAGAATGCGAAGCTAGAGGAGGCGGAGAAGAGAAACGAAATCCAGCGGGAGCGAGAGCAGCTCATAGGGGAGTTCGAGGCAGAGACAATGAAGTGGGTGTCTGCGGTGGCCGATGATAGCTCCGCTGGGGAGGGAGGGGGGTCACGGCGCAACGAAGTAGCAGAGCGGCTTACTGAGAATTACTGGAGGCTTGATCCGTATATCAGGGCCACGACATACTACCACCGCGTAGGGCTGGTGGGAGATGCTGCCCCTGATGGCGTTCCTGACGCGAAATGATTATAGTAAGTCTTCCTTCTTTGCCGCACCGTTACCGAGACACAAGTACGAGCTTTGTCTCAAGACATCTGCCCTTTCAATTACCACGTTGACAAAGTGGTCGAACAAAGCGTTTGTTTCGCACCGGGTTATTCTTAAAACGCCATCTATAAATAAGCTGGTCAAAGTCGTATGCTAATCGCCTACCCAGCTATATCCAGCAAAATCTTCCTCACACTTCCACCCCACCAAGACATATCCAACACTTCTCACAATGTGCAAAACTCAGTACCCTTGTGGATGCATCTCCATGTGCACCACCGATATACTCCGGGGACTCGCCACTCGGGATCATAAGAGGCTGTGCCCGATATTCCTCGACATTTGCCAAAGAATCGAGCTGGCAAAGATAATCGGCCAGAAGATGGACGAGTTCAACGTCTACATAGACATGGAGGAAAACCTCATAGACAGGGAGGCCTACCTGGAAGCGCTGCGGGGCAAAGAACGGGAGTTTCTGATCGCCAACGACATGATGCGCAATCTCCTGGTAAACCTGGACTCGGCTTCCTGGAATGCCCTGGTGAGTCGCGACGGGTTCTGCCGGCTCTTCGAATCTATCTTTGGTTGGCACCCGGCTGAAATCAGCGAGAGACGGCCGAAGTGCCAGGAGAAGCACTCGTGAGCTCTGCGACGAATGCTGTTGTTGAGCTTCTCCGCGAGAACAACCTATGGCGGCGGGAACGTACTAGATTTTTTAACTGATGGCCATAGAAATATACAATATAGACTAATTGTAACACATTGCGCTGCATATTAATTGTAACGAACTAGGCAAATTGTTGTGAGTACCTATACCAATACAATAAGGTCAGGTAGTGGACTGAATTAACTTGAATTCTACCATCGTATAACATAATCTGACCATTTTTCTATTTTAGAGAAAAGAGCATAGAAGACTCGAGAGTGCTGACCTGGCCAGGCGCTCATCAAGTCCATGCCAGGTTACCGACAGTTTTGAAATACTTATGCACATTTTCGAGACCATCGACAGCAGCCTCCTCCTCAGAAGACACTCACTACCTTTTCCCTCAGGCATCATCTCTCAAGTTTCTCAGATCATGCCGAGGCCACTCCTTTCCTGGCTCACTTGGCAACGGCCTATCCCAAGCCCATCTCTTCTCTAGATCCGACTCCAAAGTGCCATCCAGCACCTGCGTCACGTAGCGACCGATCACGGGCAGGAATTTCCAGCCGTGGAATGAGCCACACGTTGCGATGAACAGTCCTTCGGAAGCCGGGTGTCGCGAGATAATGAAATCTTCACTCGGGGTGACACAATCCCTCGAAGAAGAGAGCACGTTTAGCTTCTCAACTGGTCTGAGTTGCCCGATGAGGAAACGAATCAAAAGCGGAGATGGTTCATAATGCAATTTTCTTTTGTACAGGAAAAGAAATGGGTTGTCTTCACACAGAATCTAGAAAGAGACTCACCAGCAGATGCGATGGGTATGTATCTTCCAGTCGACGCCCCATTTCCCGAAGGTGGCTGCGTTTGCGATAGCGACGTCCGCTTTGAGGGCCCCCGGCACCTCCCACTGGCTATACTCCGCGCCGGCGGGTGGCGCAGAGAGAGGAGGGCTCCCCCGAGGGAACTGGAAGATGGACTGTCCCCAAAACTTGATCTGGTTCCCCTCGACGGGTGGAAGGGTCCCGTTACTTGGGCCTAATCCCCCATGTCGGTGAGCATGACTGGACAGCGAGGGATTCATCAGAGCATACCTCGCTGTGTTGGATTCTCCTGGATACACACAGGCATATCTTTGAATGTCTCGGCCGTTTCTTCGTCCAGCGTTACCAGACCCGTCGTTACCCCCGCGGCAATCATCCGCTTTTCGGGTCTGAGCGCGTCGCGCGAGCTGTGACTAGCTGTCCTTTCCAGCAGCGTAGGCGTGAAGGCTCCAGTACACAATACCGTCCGCTCGGCAGTGATAGTGGTGCCGTCGTTAACCCGAACGCCAATGCAGCGAGCTTCGTCATCAAGCTCAAGCAGGTCGACTTCCGCCGTGACGTACTTCACGCCTATATCAATGGCTCTTCCGATCCCGGCTCGGAGGGCATCTTTTGCCGCCGCCCACCCACTGGTCTTGTTGATCAACACCTTTTCGACGCCCTCGTAGTCCGCGCTGTCGAAGATGCCGCCGTATAGCTCACGAGCTTCCCGCACGGGCAGCGCGTATAGCTCTGCGTCACGACCAAGCGCTTTGAAGTTGTCAATTACCTTCTGGGCGAAGCCCGTGCGGCTTATCCAGTAAATGCCGGTCTCGTGGTAAAACGGCTTCCATAGCGGATTGGTCCGCCACTCGTCCTGTGCTTCGAGAGCAACTGCGACGGGCTGAGGTTATTACATATGGTCAAGGCAATGTGAGACCTGAAATAGAAACATGACGAGGGCGAGGCTTGACTCGGAGTTGCTCACTTCGGCAGTATGTAATGTCACGGTAATCAGCGCGGACCACCTTATTCCAGTCCCAGGAAGCAGCAGGGCGCGTGGGCGCGTCTGGATCGTGACGATCGATAAGTTTTACATCGGCATCAGGATACCGGGTTTTCAAGTGTAGCGCAGTCGAGGTACCGAAAACTCCGGCGCCGACAATGATGTAGGAGGACATCTTCCATTCATTGGAAACACCCGCTAGCGAACAAAGATAAACTTTAAAGGCGGGCAGTATCTGACAATGACAGTTGTAATATTGACACGAAAATCTGAACCTTCGCAGAGTCTACTTCGGTTCATCATTACAGTATTTTAGAATGAAGTCTATGTGCTTGACTAAAGGTCGCATCGGTTGGAATAACCCCTCATCGGAGCTCTCAAGCATAGCTGGCGTTGTTGACTGGTCCCAATTTTCTAGCTGATAGGCCAAAGCTTTTCGGTTAAGCTTCATCCTCATACACGTCTAACAAATAGGCAGTTTAAGTGACCGCTACTCGTTGCGAAAGACGAGGCTTAGGTAGTAGTAAGACCATCCTGGTCTTATGGCACCGCCTAGTTTGGGCCACTCCCTTCAATCCGCCTGTCCTGGATTAAACAGCTGCACGATCAGAGGCAAAACTTATTCGATACTACCAGGCTTTCGTCTTAATAATCGAATTTGAGTCGGATTGGTCTTGCAGCTGCAGGTGTTGACCGGGTATAAATAATATTTCATCGAAGTCTGATCGACGCCTCAAGCACGCTCATCATTCGCGCCCTCTCACTCACGACCTCTTCGAAGCCGTCATCATCGTGACTGATGACATCGTCCACGGCAGCCACGCTTCCCGTGCGCAACTGCACAATGCAGTCTGGCTGTTTCTGGAAGAACAGCGCGACTTCGGTCACCTTCGGAATCGCGCGTCCGCTACCGATGACCAAGACCTCGCCCGAGTTCTCCAATCCGAGGCCCAGGCCGCCGGTAGTGGTGTTCTGCGACTGCGCCTGTATGCGACGAATGCGCTCCCCGAGCGAGGCGTTCTTCTTCTGGGACAGCTTGTTCGTGAAGGCGGTTCGCGAGGAGGCCGACTGCCGCAGGTATTTGTCGAGCTGCTTGCGCACGCGCGCGGTCACGGATCGAAAGGGCGTTTTGGCTGATATGTGTATGCGACGAGTCGAGCTGGTCGAGGCTATCCGGCCAGAAGGGACGGGGCGTTTGCGAACCGTGGCGCCTGGGGACACATTGGTCTGAGCGACTGTGTCATCAACTCCTTTAGAGAGGCGGACATACCCTTTGGAATAGGCGGCAGCTTTTTGGGTGAGGCGTCAGGCACCTGTGCAAGCCGGCCCTCGTCGCGATTCATGATCTGAACCGGTCCAATGCGAGGCAGTGTATGTTAGGTGAAAGACTTCGATCCCAGTAGTGTGGGTTCTAGCTCAGCCTCCAGGCAGATGTATAACTTGTTCAAGTAGTGCTGTGTTCGTTGTCATATCAGCTAGCTGTCGTGGATGTATGGATCTTGGTGAAAACCAAGGGTTAAAAAAATGGCAGCCTTGGTTTAAGTTTGAGAATATAATATGCCGGCGCGAAGATCTACGAGTACACGCAGGTACTTACCTCCCTACCTGCACTAGATGAGGTACTAAAGTAGGTACCTGGTAGGCCCCAGTGACCGGATGAGCCCCGGACTTTAGTGGGACAACATGCCTGTAGTATCCTGGCATACGTACCGCGGGTACCCCACTATGCGACAATGTACTACTGCATTTCTTATAAGCTACAAAATAGGTTACCGAGATACTCTCGATGTCGTTGCTTCTCATCAAACCTGCCAACCTCGTTGGGCTCACATGAAGCCAAATCTTCTACCATCCTTATACCTATGGCTTAAAACATACCAGGAGGACGGCTGCCTGCACCCATTAGCCTTACAAGTGGCTCTTACTATCAGCCACGGCCATGTCTGTTGAGATCTGGCCTCCTATCACGCCGGAACAGCTTAAAATCGAGGAGGATGCAACTCAGGTACGGTTCTGGCTCTCTCTCATATTACAACGCCTCGCCTCATCTCTCGCGTCTCTGAGCATAAAAATAACTCTACGGAGAGAACTACGTAAAACCTTCCTGGTCGCATCACCATGCTCGTGGAAGATGACTACGTCTTCGTCGAGCCGTACTCTCACCTCCTCCTCTCCCCCCCGTCTCCTCCCCCCATTCTCCCCTTCTCCCCCGAACAGGCTCATCAACCATCACTACCCCCAAGCCCCCCTGACTCGCCCTCTGGCTCACAGTCGACGCAGGCCCGCGAGCTGACATGGCTTCTCCAAAACCTGCAATCAACCCTGCTCTCTCTGAAGCACGGCCTGGAGGAGTGCTACGCGCTCCTCGCCCCCATCGACCCAGGTAGCACCCTCGTGCTCAGCACGCCGCGCGCCGAGCTGGTGAAGGGCCACGTGACGAGGGTGGGCGCCCGCCTCGTCAAGGGCACAATCCACACCAGGCTGCGGACGACGGCGCCCCAGACGCTGTCGATCAACCCGGCGCGGCCGATCCACCTGGCGCCGCTGGCGGCGCTGAACACCATCCTCACGCAGGCCGTGGACCTCGCGTCGCTGTGCTGCGGCGAGGCCGGGCGCGCGGGGGAGGCGGACCGCGCGTCCACCGCGGCCGTCCTATCCTCGCAGCTACGTCTCCTGGCCCAGGGCGTCGACGACGCGGCCGCGATTCTGAAGGGCTCCCCCCCGGCGCCGTCGCCACCCGCGACTAACACGAGCCGGCCGGGCACGGCGGCCGCGGACGCCGGCGTAGCCAGTACCGATAGAGGCGGCGGCGGCGGCGGCGAAAACGACTGGACGCAGTACTCGGCGGCTTCGACTTCGTTCACGCCCCCGTTGGGTCCCGCGCTCTCCTTCCACGTGACGATCCACGACGCTTGCCTGGTCCTCCACCTCCGGACCCTCGAGCCCGCCGACGCCCCCGTGAACCTGGGCATCAAGCTCGCCCTGGCGATAGGGACCGCGAGGCGGCTGGAGCACGACGAGGCCGAGAAGGTGTTCGCGTACGTGCGTCACGAGTCCGACCCCCGCGACCCCCAGCCGTATCCCACGCGGGGCTCGCGGGGCTCGGCGGCCGGCAGGGACGGGGGTGCCGGTGCCGGTGCCGGCGCCAGTCACGGCGGGAGCGGGGGCGAGGTTGAGAGGGTCTACGTGCGCGAGAAGGTCCGCGTCGAGAGCGCGGACCCGAGTCTACTGTCCATGTCCACGAAGCTCAGCGCGCTGTCCAACACGCTAAGCCTGGCGCGGCGGAACCTGGCCACTGTCATGGGAGAAGACTTCAACGTGTGGAGACGGGGGCTTTCGCCGACGTTGGAAATATTGGCGAAAAGGGATGATGTAGATGATCATGGCGCTGGCGATGGAACTCGTTACTCGGCAACAGGTATATAACTACCAGTTTGCTCGTCTCACGTCGTAACATAATATACCACGAAACAAAATAATACAAAGTAAACATGAATAACGCAAAACATGAGGCGACAGAACAACATATGTATCCGAGACAATAAGCCAATGAACCGAAATCTCCAACCTCCCCAAGGACCTTGGATCTCGATTGATTCCCCCTTCTCTTTCTTCAATACTCGATCCGGTCGGTCAGTCAGTCAGTCTACTTAATTTTATTCGCTCTTCGTGCTTGTGGTTCCTACCCTTACAGGCAGAGAACCTCGTCCCTCGTCCAAACATCACGTAGGTATTCATTAATAACCACCAAAGCAACCTGAAGCATCATATCACATGCATGTGCGAGGACGAGAAGCGCACTCGATCCCCTACCACTCTTCCACTCTTCCACTCTTCCTTCCCCTTCCCTTTCTCCCTCCCCCTTCCCTTCCTTCCTCACTTCCCCTCTTACCTACTCCTTCCCTTAGACTTCAACCTCAACATCTTGAGATAACCAAGGTACCTAAATAGTAGCTGATAATCCCAACAGCGTAAGTATATATAGGCAGGCACACGTAGTCGCTCAGATGACTTTCATCTTCCATTCCTTGCGGTCCATTCCCTCGACGAGGAAGGTGCGTACTTAGATAACATGCACTTGAGAGACAGCGATGCCCATAGGATGAGATAAATAAATACCACGACAGGCTACAGTAGAGTACAAGTCATATACGAATTGACCCTACATATGTGTGACTCTTGATTGCTTCCGGCAGTAGACGATTCCTTCCATTTCGTGCCGGCCCGTCCTGTCCCGCATGGGGAAACGAAAAGTCCAAAAAAGGGGATCATGGCGAGGCTCTGCTCTTTGTACAATACACTTAAAATCAGAATTCCGGGCAGACATTCCCAGTCCGTTGCGCAAAATCAAGATCCTTTCATTCCGTCCTAGACTCCTATTTCAGAGAGGTGGATTCCTAAAGCACCCACGTCGATTGTGAACAGCCAAAGATGACAAGCAGAAAACAGAGCGAATGGTTTAAGCAACTGGCGACCAGGGCAGCGGGATCATGATTCGTGACTTCATGGTCTGGATGAGCGGCACCGTCTTATGCACCGTTTCTGCCCAGCCCTCCTGCTTCCAGCTCTGCTCTCGTCGGATCTTTCGCTCTTCCAGATTCGCAAACTGCCAGAGATGGTGGACCGTGTTCAGGTCTCCTATCTGAACAAACCAGGCGCCCACACCCTCCATGACTTCACGGCGAGCCTTGAGGCCACGTCGCCAGTGGGTCTCCCATTCCAGTAGATTGCCGGGATGGAGCGTGTACGATCGCAGCTCAAACACACCGCCCAGCTTCCGAGGTGAGGTTGTGGGCCAGAAAGAAAACTCCTGCATGAGCGAGGTCTCTTTCTTCTTGATGAGGGTCTTTAGTTTCGCGTTGAACTCGTCGTAGCCCGGCTGTTTCGAAATGGTGTTGAGAGACTCGTGATAGCCCTGGTAACGCTGGTATTCCCAGATATGGACTGTAAAACGTCAGCGAGGAATATGGGGCCTCATGGTCCGAGCAACGTACCAAACGTGTCGCAGTCACCAACTTCAGTACGCCAGCTTCCAACCAAATGAACCTTATTCTTCTCCATGGAAGCCAACTTGGGATACCAGCCGCCCACAAGCTCGACGTATTCGTCTACCTTTTCCGGCTTCACCTCGTGGAAGACGATCGTATGAACATATTTGCCACGAGCCAAGACGGCAGAAAAGCTTGCCTCGAGCTGTGCCTCCAGCTCGCGACCTTCCTTTGTGCCATAGATAACCCGAGACAGTAATCCGTCGGGTCGGTCGGGTTCTGACTTGGAGGCCGCCTCCGCTCGTTGTCCTGGGGTTGGGATCTTAGCCTAGTTCGCCGTAGGGCGCGATTAGGGACGGGTATGAAAGTACCGGACCTACTGGCTTCTCTCTCCTGTTGAGCTTTCACCAGATTCTCTCTGAACTCCTTCTGCTTGGCGTTGAAGGACTCGACTCCGGCGGGTGATACGTCGGCCATGGAAGGCGTGCGCTGCTGAGCAGCTGTCGAGCTGAAGACTCGCAAGGAGCGCGGGATCGGGGCCGCGGCGCGTGCAATGCTTCGAGAAAACATGCTGACAGATGAGGAGTCCACCGGTGCAGAAAGCCGGCTGGGATGGGGAGACGATACAAACAGGCCCGCCTACTGCGAAGTAAAACAGATGGAAGGAGAGGATATGGTTGGATATGGTTGTATGAGATTGCGGATGCAGCGCCGAAGTGACAGACTAGAACGAATGGTACCTAGTTTCCTGGTGAGTAGTCTGGGGAGGAGGGGTTGGTTGTCAAGAGAATGAGGTCCTCTGGGGCCGCAGTGCTGAGGACGGGAAGCTAGTGACTAGTGTAGCTGGGCATGTATAGTCGTCGTCGTCGTGTCCAACAATTGCCTGCCAAACTTGGGCACCTGGTATTGGAGTTCTCGTTGGTTGTTGGCTGCGGCTGCAGAGAAGAAGGACTCAACAAGTCAAGTGAGACAGACGACGGAAACAGAGCCGGTGTGCAATACTTTGTACTGTACGAGAGATGTGTGTGAGAGAGAATTGACCGACTACAGTCTACAAGACGTCTGAGATGGACCTCGTGAGCTTGTGACGAACGCCCTGGGTCGAAGATTGTTGTGAGGGATTAAGCTTGTGATATCTCTGGGCAAGAAGCCAGGTAGTGGTACTCTTCCCCAAGTTTCAACGGTGCCTCGGAGCGTCACTTGCAGGTGAGAGGCGGAGGAAGTGGAGAACGGCTTGGAGCTCTTCACCTAAGTAGTACCTTTAGTAGAGGCTGGGAGAGCTGAGAGCTGGGGGATTTGGCTCCGGTATCCATCCGGGATGACATCAATTCAGTCAAAGCGGGGCAGGTATCTGGTATCTCTAGGTAGATAGATACGAAGTACCTAGGTACTTTAACCATCTAGCCTAAGCCACAGGAGTTTCCGATCAAACCACAGCATCCTGTGACGGACGCCACACTTCGTCGGTCTCGGCTGCTCGCAACAGAGCTTGCTCAACAACTCGAAAACCGCTCGCCTGCTAGAACATCCCGACCCGTCGTCGTCAATCTCCCCATCAACCACACCGTCAACCACCTCAAAAACACCCTCATCGATCCCGCCAATACCGCCAAGATGAGTTGGTTCGGAATCACCCCCCTAAAGAAGTTCCCGGCTCCTATCAGTACGTCGATTGACCCGAGAGTTCCCATCCCTGTTTCCGGCCCATGGTGGGCTGCACTAATCATCTTTTCCCCCTCGTAGTGAAGCCATTGGCCCCTTTCTTCGCTGCCGGTACGACGCGCGCGCCTTCCGAGATCTCATCCGATCCGATCTGACCCCCCGGGGTCCTCCATATGCTCGTCGAAGCTCTAACCGCGGTTCTAGGCCTGGTCATCGCTTACGGTATCAACTCGGCACAGAACGCCATGATGCAGTGTATGTCCCTCCCCACAAGATCGCGAGGACGCCGACGAGGCGGACAAGACACTGACACTGACGTGGCGTCGCAGCCGACGAGTGGAAGAACGACCCTCGCAATCCCAACGCTAAGTCGGGTGGCCACTAGGTCATCGAGCTGGAGCAGGCGAAATCAAACAACCACACCATCTCACGTTTTGCATGATAGACGGCCCAGGCGATCCGAGGCGGGGATATCATTGTATCATAGATCTGAAGCTCGCGGCCGGTCGAGAACCGTGTTCGGCAAATACCACAGTTCCTTTGTGCTACAGTTTGTCGACGCATCGGTGAATCGCGCTCTCGTATAGAACCTCGGATTGCGACAGGATAACTCGGAGACAGTATCTGACGCCTGACATGCGGCAAGGATTTATTGAGCCGAGCAATTTTTGCTTTTCTCTTGACCTGAGCCGTATCTCACGGCTACTGTGCTTCCGTATTCGTGGCCTCCTTTCCTTTCGCGGTTATCATTAAATCTTGGGGAACTTGCTATATGCTGTTGAATAAAGGGCAACGAACGCCCAACAACGCAATATCAGCCCCTGTGAGGAGGTTGCAGCATAAATTTCCTATAATGTATGAGAGATCATGAGAAGGCACCACGGCATCGTTACCAATCAGCACGGCAATATGATCAAGGTGAGATATATCAGGAGTGCATTATCATAAAACCCCAGTTGGTCACAGCGGTCACCACGATGCACAATACCTAGAACAGAGCGATTCTATAAATTTATCGTGATATATAGTCTTCTGACCTAAGTTATATGATATAAGGTGTTCGTTCCCAAAGACCTTTGATCGCCCGTGTTATCTGTTCTTACTTCCGTCGTAATCCGTCTTTCGGCCAACCTATCAATCAATTAATCAATCAATCAGTCCCAGCTCGTAAAATGCGACGCTTACTAATCATATTCGCAACAACGCAACCGCCGCAACTCGCATCCTCACCTTATCGCAAAACCCATCCCTAACCGAGAAGGGCGGTTTTTAGAAGCTAGCGCGCAGTTGATGATTTTCAATAGACTCGTCCGTCCGCCGTTCTGCATCGCCTTGTATTCGTCGCAGTCGCAACTAATCAAGGCCCTACTACACACAACACCCATGACTCAAAGCGGCAGTCGAGAACAGCCGGCGGGCGTCCCGGCGCCAGCGAGGCAGGACGAGAAGAGGCCGGCGCCGAGTATCCCAAAGGGCAAGAGGGAGCTGAAGATCCTCATGCTTCACGGTGCGTGATTTTCCCAGCATTGAAATCCTAATCGCAAGCATCTTAGGCGTCATCCTCACAGCCACCCCCCCAACCACATCCGACGTAGGGCATCAGATAGAAATCCCAACTTTTCCCCTATAAGACCCTCAGGACCAAGGGGAAGGAAAGAAAAGCGCAGCTAACATTGACCCCAGGCTACACGCAATCCGGCCCCCTCTTCTCGGCCAAGACCAAGGCCCTCAACAAGCTCCTGATAAAAGCCCTGTCCCCGGCCCCTCTCAACCTGCACCCGACCCTCATCTTCCCCTCCGCTCCGCACCGGCTGCGGCCCTCCGACATCCCCGGCTACGTGCCGCCGGAGGATCCGTCGTCGGGGGACCGCGACGAAGATGACCTCGACAACTGGGCCGTAAGTCCTTCCTCTATCTCTCTCTCTCTCTCTATCCCTATATCTCTTTGTCTCTATCTATCTATCCCATGCCGTCCTCACTCACCCATTCAAACATTCACTTACACATTCACTCATCCACCCACTCACTCACTCACATACAAGCTGAAGCTAACTCGCCAACCCAAACCCAGTGGTTCCGCAAAGACGAAGCGACCAACACCTACGTCGGCCTAGAACAGGGCATGCATGCCATCGCCTCTGCGGTCCGCGAGGCCGGCGGCGTAGACGGGGTGATGGGCTTCAGCCAAGGCGGGTGCATGGCGGCCCTCGTAGCCGCGGCCCTCGAGCGTCCGCACCACAACCCCTCCCCCTCCCCTTCCGCCTCCCCCTCTTCCCCAGCCGCCTCCCCTTCCTGGCTCCAGGACCTCCGCTCCGCCAACGCGGACCGTCCCCTGCGCTTCGCAGTCGTCTACTCCGGCTTCCACGCGCCCCCGCCCGATCTGCAGTGGCTCTACGACCCCGTCCTCGCGACCCCTACCCTGCATTTCATCGGCGGCCTCGACACCGTCGTGGACGAGGCCCGGAGTCGCGCCCTCGTCGACCGGTGTCGCGAGCCCCTGGTGCTGACGCACCCCGGCGGACACTACGTCCCTGTTGCGCGGGACTGGGTCATGCCGCTTGCCGGGTGGTTGAGGCAGCGCTGCGCCGAGGCCGTGGAGGAGGAGGGTAAGGAGTCGTTGTGAAGGGCCAGGAGAGATGTCTTCAACGCTTGGTATACAGTACCTATTGTTTCCGGCTATGATATCGGGGTTAAGGTATCTTAGAAGGTACTCCGTTGTCTATCGGCGCAAGATGGAAGGAATCCGGACGCTAGCAATAGAACAGAGGCATAGACAAGCACGAGATTTAGAGACGTTGATATAACATAGAAAGCACTTTCAGAGGTTCTAGAAGGCCAGAATCGCCTCCTAGTCTAAGTTTATACTGTACATTCGTATGCTGTATGACGAGGACCTCGATTGTGACTCCAATTCATAAAGCCAAACCCACCACCAAAGTGCCCGCTAAGCTTTCCCGACGGTCGTATCTGGTGAACGACCTTAGTGGCTGAGACTGTTCACGCCTTTTTCTTGCTCTTCTTTTCTTTGCCTCCCTTTGCGCCAGGCTGGATACGGGCCATCATCTCCTCTTTCGTGATGAGATGGTCTACACGCTCCAAGAGTCCCAGTAAACTCTTCATGTTGTGACTCCACTCGTTGAGGACATCATCCACATCCCTCGGCTTAGCAAAACTGACGAGCCGGGCAGGCCGATCAATTCGAGCGTACACGGTCTTGGAGCATACCAACTCGCTGATATACTTCTCGGTCTCGTCCTCTGTGAGGTCGAGAAGCTGTGTTAAGCGCTTCATGCCAATGCGTGTGTAATACTTCGCAATGACCCGTACATTATGCTCGATCACTCGTTTGCGCAAGTCTTGCCACCGCTGGTGTGCCTTTTCGTCCCCGGATTGATTGGGATGGCTGTCAAAAATATCAGTACTACATAGGTGAGGACCATATTCCTTGGACACTTCGGGCCATCTCATGAGCTCGTGCACTGTGAATTGTTTGAGGAGCTCAGCATCCTCAGACACCTGGGTGTTCCGAGTATCACGGTAGATTCGTTGTAGTAGGTCGTGTTGTTCGTTGTCATGAGGAGCAAGTATGACAAAATAGATGATACGTTGGAGAACCTGGATGGAGTGGTATTAGTACTAGAGTTGGGAGATTGGAACGGATACGACGTACGGGTTGAAGTTTCGAAGGGTCTTCTTCGACAGCCTCCGTGTCGAGAACTTGTCTATAGTGCTTGCACACATCCAGGTATTTGTCGTCGTGCTTGGCCAGTATGATTTGCTGCTCGTAATACCTCAGCTTGAGGTCGGTGGTGTCATCCTCCTTCTCCGGAGGCACCTCTTCTCCTCGTTTCTCTTTTTCTTCGCGGGCCTTCTTCTCCTTCTCTATCTGCTCCGGCGTCTTCTTTGGCTTGCGAGAGAGGTACCGCGGGCTGATCTTTCGGCTCAGAATACTCGCCTGTGTCCAGTCGTTGTTCTCTATGCACAGGGCAACTTGCGCGAGGATGAACTCCGTCTTTTCTCGCCTGTCCATGGATCCGAAAGTCTCGACTTGGAGCTCGCACAGTGTGTCCATGGCGGACTTCAGATCTCCCTGCTCCTTCTTGATGTCTGACAGGATCTTGGTCACGCGAGCGCGCTCCACCTCGACGAATATTTTGCCTTCTGTCACGGTTCGTAGGGTCTCGATGACTGACAGTTTCGTCTCCAAGTTCGGGGTGTCGCCCAGGAAACCCATGACGGACTGGACCATCTTGGTGATGGCCTGTTTGAGCTGACCATGCTTCTTTGATAGGACGAGAACCTGGTCATTGAGAAGATTCCAATTTCCGGCATCTTTGCAGATTGTGCATATTGCGATCAATGTCCGAGACGTCGATGCCAGATCTGAGGCCTACCAAGCCAGACACATCGGGTAGTTAGTACCAACTCGCAGAGTAGAGCAGAGCGGAGAATCTTTCGTATCGTGTATGGAGCGAGAGAGAGAGAGAGAAGGGGGGACGGGGAAGAGGGCGCTGACCTGCCGAGTTTGCTTTTCGAAGACGGTAAGCTTCTCGATGGCGGCTTGTATGTCGGTCTTTCGAATGACAGCGTTAGCAATGTTCCAAGTAGAAGAGTCGTGTAGCTGAAGTGTGCGCATGCCTTGGCGAGCTTCTCTGCCTCTGGGATCTGTTGATCAGCCTCCTTGCTGAAGTCCTTCTCGGGCTTCAGGCTTGCGTCCGCCATGGTGAATCGCGGTGGGATTGCGAAAAGCTTTCGGTATTGTTCTGGAATTCAGGTACTGAGAGGAAGAGATCGCAGAGTGGGTGGAGACGTGATGTTGCAGGTTTCCCAAATCCGGCGGAAGTGGTGATAGTAATGGTGGTGTGATTGATGCTTCTCAAAATCCAGTGGGCGGCGATGATGATGATGCGGGCTACGACGTACGAAGCTCTCAGTTGCCTACGCTCGCTGTCTGTAGGTATCTGCTTGTACAAAGTAGGTAGGTAGGTACTGTGGAGTATAGCCCGCCGCTATTAGAGAGGCTGGGTCTGCTGGCTGGCCCAAGCGTGAGCTGAGCCGCCATAGGATGCTGAACCTCACGTGCTGATAGTGATAAGTTGTAACCGTTATCTACCAACATTGAAGTACTTATCGGTACCTCTTCTTGTACACCTCCTTACAAACAACAAAAACCAACATTCACAAAAGCTAGCTTCAAAACCTCGAAGCCCGTTGATTATTACCTTTGCGCAGCTAAGCCTCGGCCTCAGCCTCACAAGATGTAGCATCTTATTCGCTGCAGCATTAACAACATAATTATCTGCCGCTAGTCATATGATACCTATCCAATCGGAAATCCCCCCTCCCCCTTTTCGACACCCCTTTTCGACCCCTTTTCTTTTCGCCCGACAGGTAGCCATCATTATTCTATAAAATCTATATCTTCTTACCTCGCACTACGCTCTGATGTGGCCTACAGGATTTGAATAAGATCGTAGGATGGACCGATTCCATCGTTTTAGAAGAACTACATTGTACATCAAGCCATAAATATCGTACATGTAGAAGTAGCCTCTTGAGTGAGTCTGTTGCCACCCCCCCTTGCTACAAAAATGGAGTTTATCGGGTCATTGGTGCACTCAGCCCCTTATGTTAGGCGCATAGCCTGCTCAAATCGCCCAATTGGAGCCCTGCCAATCCTAGGGAGGCTCCGGGCTTCTCAGTTGTATGAAACATAAACAGATATCCTTGCTTCATACTGCGTGTAAACAATGACGTGTATATTGCACAGATCATCGCATATCCGAGTGCAGTTGCCTAGAATGTAAACAAACTATCCTCCCTATCGTAGAGTATTTAACCGTCTATAAAAGTGAGAAGAGCCCAATGCTAGAAAATTCTTCGGGACTGCTCAACGACCGATCAACGAGAGCAGACTACGTATCTCTTGCTACCCAATTTCCAGTCCAATATCAAGTTTTAAAGGATCTTCTAGGCACCTTCTAGGCCGTAAGTATCACAACAGATCGATCGAGAACAACAAGCTGATAATAGAACCCAGCCTTATCCACCACGATGTGCAAAAGAACTGACGCAGTTTACGACTGTGGATTTGAACATCCAATGTATTATCGCTGTGAGGCCTGGAAGGAGCCAATTCATAATCGAGCCGACCCCTTATGGCAAGGAAGTCCAAGCTGCGAGAGGTTTGACGCAAGCGCCCCGCCAGATATATACAACCAACACCACCCCTGCCAACGGAAGAAATGCGAGGGATGCGAGAAGGAAGAACGTCGGTCGGAGCAGCGTTGCCGACAGGTCGCAGCAAAGACCAGAGAAATCAGACGCGAAACTCAGAGGCTTGTTGTCACGGTATCAAACCAGCACTAGGTGCACGGGCCACATACAAGGCTATATAAGCTAACCAGAGATAACTAAGAGTAGCAGATAGAACTTCTCTCTTTGTGCAATAACAATAAGTCTATACTGGAGTCACCAGCAGTCAGCACTGTGACACTTGTGGATGAGGCAGAAGGCAAAGAGGCTTCTAAGGAATGAAATAGCCAACCTAGCTAGCTTAACACAGCGATACAGCCTATAATCCTGCACCAATTGAAATAAGTGAAATCACCATTTCAAATCATTATTCAAAACGCCAAACCTCCATTAGTACCACTCTACTGATTGTCGTCGCCTAGCACCGGCACAACTTATAAAACTCTGGTGGTATGGACGGGAGCACAAGTGGTAGCGGCGGTGTATTTAACGCTGCAAGGATGGACAGCCCCAGACCTCCCTATAGTTATACAGCATGATGAGCTACCTACAGTACTTGCCATTCTATCTTACTACTTCTAGGAAGGATACGACGGACGTCACAAAATAGCGACGCGCCGTTACTGTGAAGAATAATAACGGCCCTTATTATTAACAATAGTGGAATAGATGGCTTAATAGGTTATATTTAAGGTAAAAAAGAAGAGTTAAAGGTTTATTCTATAGACCTAGGATATCTAGTACAATATATATCTAATAGGTTATAGAATATATCTACTATATTTAACACTTTTACTTGCTTAAAACTGTTAGTAAGAGTATTACTAGAAAGAAAAGGTATAAGAACTTTTACTAGCTTTAAGCCTTATAGTAAAATGTATATTTAAAAACAAAGTTTAAAAAAAGAATAAATTTAGCAAATTTAGTAACTATTTCTTCTTTTTAGCTAACTTTGTAGTCCTAAGTAGTTGCTAGCTACTTTTTTATCTTAGTTTTTTTTTTTATTTTTATTTAAAGTCTCTTAGTTATAGCTTAACCTATAAAACTTTTTGTAAAAAAAAAAAAAAAGAAAAAGAGTTTTATGCTAGTATTTAAAAACAGTTATATATAGGTTAAGCAAGTGCAGTTATAAACGCAAAGGTTAGCAAAGCTTTAAAAAAGCTAGTTACTAAAGCGTACCTAATTATAAATAGTAAGTATTATATATATAAGGTATAGCTTCTATTTGCTATAGGTATTATTAGTATTATATTAGACTTTTAGCTTGCTAATCCTGCTATATAAAAAGTTTAAAAAAGTCTGCTGTTTTTTTTATAATATATTTTTTGCTTATAATTGTTTTATAATCCTGTTAATTAAGTTATAGTCTTAAAATACTATAACTTTTTTACTAGTTAAGCTAGTAATAATTGCTATAGCAAAAGCGTGCTAAGCGCTGTTTTTTTATTTATTTTTTATTAGTGTGCCTTAAAGGACACTAAAAAAGCTAATTTAGATATACTTGTAATTTTTTTTTATATAAAGAAAGATATTAAAAATATTTCTTATAAAAGCATTAAATATACTATTGTATACTTTTTAGTTCTTTTTTTTACTTACTAATACAAAAGTTATTGCTTATAAATAAATATATAAAGTACTAAAAACAATAAATAGCTTTTAAAATTAAAATAGTATAATAAATAGTTAATTTTTTATTACTTCTTTATTAATTAGTAATTTACTAAAAATATTAAAATAGTTTGTAAATTAGTTTATAATAGTAAGTAAAGCTAGTAGTTAAACAAACTTTTAATAGTTCTTAATAAATAAAAGTAAGCTAAAAAAGCAATTAAAAATATTTTTAGTTTTATAAGAAGTTATAATTAAGTAATAAGCTAACTAAAAAATTAAAAGTATATTTTGCAAGCATAAAAATTTGCGCATATTTATTAGTATTAAGAGTTATATAATAAAGCTGCTAAAATAGCTTTATTAAAAACTTTTACTTACTTTAAGCTTATAGCTTTATAAAAAATAAAAAACTTATTTTTTAGCAAAGCTTTAGTAAGTTTGTTAGCTATTTAATTAGCTATAAATACAAACTATAATTTAATATTTCTAGTAGCTTATTGTTTATAAATAAACTTTAGCTAAATAGTTATATACTTAGTATTAGTATAATATAAAAAGTTGTTAGCTAAAGCTATTATGCCTTAGTTGTTACTATAAATAATAGTTATAATAACTTTATTACTTATATTTAATTTTTTTAATAGAAGCTATAACTAAATAGCCTTTTTTGTTGCTTAAGTTTAGTTAATATATTCTGCTTTATAAAAAAATAGTAATATAGTAGCTTGTTACTTTAAGCTCTAGCTAATAATACTACTTCTAATACTAAAAATATACCTTAAAGTTAACTTATATATTTTTTTGTTTCTAATATAATCTATGTTAGTATAACTAGTAAGATTTTTTAGTTTTTTGCGGTAAACTAGCTTTATATTAGCAATTTCTTTTAAGTATTTAAATATTTATTTTATTGCAGTAATATAGTCTTTATTAAGCCTTACTATAAAGTAACTGCAAAAAGATATAAAAAAAGCAATATTAAAGCAAGTACTTAATATTATATATATTAATAAGCTAATAGCTTATATATATTAAGCCTTATTTTTATTAAAAGTAATATAGTTACTAAGTAGTAGTTTAAAAGGCTTTATTTTTATTAAGGTAGCATTAAAAGTATATTTTAATATATTAAAATTCTTTAAAACTTTTTTAATATAAGCATTTTATTTAAAATATATTGTTTTATTTAGTTTATTTTTTTTAACTATTATTTTAAGGTAGTATAAGCAGAATTTTAAGTTTATTATTTTAAAGTAATTACTAAGTGCTTACTTAAGCTTATTAACTTTTAGTTTAGTAAAACTAGCGATTAATAGGTTGTTAATATAAATTGCTATATATATATATTTTTTAGCAAAAATACCTATATTAGCATTTAGTAATATAAAGCTTAAGCTTTTTAAAAAGCTAGCAAAAGTTTTATACTAAATTTATAGCAACTGCTTTAAGCTATAAAAAGCTTTATTTAGTAAGTAAAAATAACTTAATCCGTTATTAAATTTAAGTAATTACTTAATATAAATTTTCTTATTAACGAACCTATATAAAAAAGCTATTTTTATATCTATTTATTTAAGCTTAAAGTTTAAAGCTACAGCTATAGCAAATATAGCTTTATAGCTTATTAATTTAACTACTAAAGCAAAAGTTTTATTATAGTTTAATTTTTCGATTTATTTAAAACTTTGTACTACTTAGCATGCCTTATAATAGGTTATTTCTTTATTTAGTCTATATTTAAGCTTATAAACCTATTTGCTGCTAAAAAGTCTATATTTCTTTAATAGATATACTAGTTTCTAAGTTTTATTATTTACTTAAGACTTATATTTACTACTTATTATTTTTAGCTAGCTAAACTAATCTGCTATTTTTTATGCTTATATAAATAACTTAAGCTTAATTAGTTTAAATAGCAAAACTATTTTATATATAGCGCTAATAAGACATACTATTAGTATAAAAGGCTTGCTAGCTAAAGCTATAATAATTAATAGCATTTAGTATTAACTATAGCGTCTAACTTTAAAGCGCAGATTTAAATAACTTTTTTATACTTAAAGTAGTATAACAGTAATACTTTCCTATATTTCTTTATTTGCTTTTAATTTTTCTAAAGTCCTTTTTTTAGTAGTACTATTACTAGGTAAAATTAAAAGCTTATTTATAAAGCTTTATAAAAAAGTAAACAATATATAAAAAAGAGAAGTTGGCAGCAAAGTATACTAAGGCATAAATTTACAGCTACTAAGCAAAGTTTTATTAATAAGTTATACCTTACTAAAAAATTTATTAAAATTTTCTATAATAGTATTAGGTAAATTAAAATAATATGTTTTCTTTAATTTTAAGGTACCTATTCTAAAAGTGCTATAAATATATATTCTATATAAAACCTTTAGATTTTTTAGGCGCTCTCTTTTTTTTTTTAACTTTGTAAGCACTTTAGCTAGTATTTTAGTAACTTTTATAGCATAAACTAACTTTATTAATACTTTAATAGTTTTTGTTACATCTTTTATATTTATATGCTTAAGCAGCTATAAAAAAGTAAACTAGTTTTATAAAAAAAGGTATATATACTACTTTTTAAAATAAATATTGTTAGTTTATATTACTTTTCTAAAATTAAGTACTACTATATAGTTAGTAGCGCTGTTTTTTTAATATTTAAGCATTTTATAATTAATTGTTTTTTTTTAAAAATTATTAACTTTTTTTTGAAAAAGTAGTAACTATTAAAGCTAACTATACATAAGTATGCTAAGTTAAATTATATGCTATACTATATTTTATATGGTATTTTATTTCTAATTCTAAAGCTTAGCTAAAGGTTTTTTAAATAAGTAGCCGTTTTAATTAGCATTAGCTAATATTTTAAATATACTTTATTTATAGTAATATTTATTAGCAGCTAATAAGTAATCTTTTTAAGTACTTTTATTACTTATTTAGTAATACTATTCTGCTAGTATTAATTTATAGCTAAAAAAAATAAAGCAATATTTCTGTTTTAGCAAAAGTTTTTAAAAGTATAGCTAGTAAAAGTAAAACTTTAGTTTAAAATAATTAAGTAGTAGCATTATTTAAAGCATTTCTGCTAGTTTAAAAAGGTTTAAATTACTAGTAAAAAGTTTAATTATAATTTTATTAAAAAAGTTTAAGTTTTTTAAGTATAATTATTAACTATAATAGCTTACTATATTAAACCGTTATACCTTATAATATAGCTTTTCTTAGTTAGCATATTAGCAAAATTAATATAAATTAATTTTAGCTTATATATATTTTTAGCTAGCTTATACTAATGCGGTAATTTCTTTATTTTGTTTTTAATATAGGTTTTATATAAGCAGTACTTTTGTAAGAAAAAAATACTAGTAGTAGAATTTATTAGCGCTTAAAAACCTTAATTACTAATATATTTAAAATAATTATGCTAAACTTATAAGCCTAAGTTTAAAAAAAAATAGGTATAAAAGCTAAAATTAAAGCTAGTAATATTAACATTAGCTTTAAGTATATTAATTAAGTATAAACCGCTTAAAGTATATATAGTAAGAAAGTATTTTTTGCTTTTAGTACCAAATGTTTTATTTTACTAAAAGAGAAACTTAGCGCCCTTTTTAAAAAGTTATAAAATAGATATAAAGTTAATGCCTACATTTAAGCTATATGCCGCGTTATAAAAAATACTCCAAACTTTTTTGCTATTAACTATTATAGTAAAAGCATAATTACTAGTATATATAAATATAATAACTTTTTTACTAATGCTTATAGTACTTAAGCTATTATACTTTTTTATATTTAAAAACTTATTTTATTTAAAGAAAATATATTATTTATAGCTAAAGTCTACTATATAAACCTATTATAAGCATATAGCGATTTCCTAGGTAGCAAAATCTAAAAATCTAACTAATTTAAGCTTTATTAAAGTATTAGCAGTTTTTAAGCCTATTTATATGCCGTCGAAAACTCCAGCTTTAGGGCTTAAAAGGTTAATTTTAGCTTTAAATTGCTTTAATAAATAACTAGGTTTAAAAGCTTTTTAATAGGAAATATTAGCAGCAAAAAAATAAATTATAAAAAAGAAATTAAAAGAAAGCTTAGCAGATTAAACAGCTGCAAAAAAAGCATTAGCAGCTTTAAGCTAAATATCCTTTTTATACTTTTTTTTTTGTTTTTTTTTTATTGCTTCTGCTACTTTATAGTATTTTGCTATCCTTTAAGCGCTAAATATAAAAACTTAGTATAATACTTAGTAAATAAGTAATTTTATTTACAGTAAATATATTTATAAAAAGTAATAAAAAGCAAACTAATATTTATTTTATGTAGTTTTTAACTCTATTATTTCTATTAAGTAGCTATTACTACATTATTAAAAGTAACTACTTTTTTAATAATGTTATTTTAAACGTCCTATTTAAAAATAAATTAGTACTACTAGTAAAAAGTAGTAAAAAAGGTATTAAATAATAAGCTAAAAGCTTTAAAGAATTTATTAATTAGTAAAAGCTTTATAATTATATAAGTTTTATTTAAAAGCAATAAGTTGTTTTAAATAATATATAATTTAGCAGCTAGCTTAATTATATTGCTATTATAAGTTTTTAAAGTAGCTAAGTCTTAGTTTTAAATTAGGCTTTAAAAAGTAGCGCTATTTTATAGTTTAAACTTTTTAAGTTTATTTTAAATTAAAGCTATTGTTTTATAGATTGCTTTATTATCTACTTATAACTTAACTATAGATTTTAAATAGCTAAAAATTACTACTTATGCTTTAACTTGCTTGTTTTTCTATTAGTTTAATTAATCTTTAAATATATTATTTTCTTTGCCTACTTTTTAAATAGAAGCAATTACCTATATCTCGCCTAAAAGTAAACGGCTATATTTCTATATTAATAAGTAGTTAGCTATTTTTTTTTAAACCTAATATAGTTTTTAAATAACTTTATTAAAATAATTTTTTAAAATCCTATATTGCTATTCCTAATTATAGTTGCAATATTTTTGCTAAGCTATTTTAAACTAAATCTTTATATAAGATATAGCAATATTAGGGTTAAAAATAAGTAATAAGCGCTTACGCCTAGGTTTTAGCTTTTAAAGGCGTCGAAAAGGTAGAAATAATAAAAGTAAGCTTTATAGCGTAGCTATTTTAAGGCCAAAAAGCTTATTATTACTTAAAAGTAACAAAAAAAGTAAAATAAAACAAAAGCTTAAAAAAAGATCCTAAAACAGCTTATTAAATAAAAAAATATAGATGTTGTTTTAGTTATTGTTTATAAAAAAATTTAAAGCTGTTAAACAAAGTTTAGTAATAAAATAAAAAAAATTATCTTTATTTAAAAAACAAAAAAATATTAAGCAGTATAATAGCTTATTTTTTAAATAATACTTTTGTATATTTATAAATATTATAAAAAAATAATTAATAAATTAAAAAGCAATTAAAGAAACAATATAATCTTAAAAAGCAGGACTTTTTAGTAAAAGATTTTATAATTTCAGAGATTTTTATTAAAATTAAAGTTATATACTAACTAGCTAATATACTATATTAACATAATTAAACTATATAAATTATATAATAACTAAAAAAGAAAATAAATATTAGTTCTTTAATTAGCCTAAAACTAGTAGCTATAAATAGTATTAGCTTTAAATTTAGTTTAGTTTAGCATATATACTAATGCTTTAGTATTTTTATAATATCGATCTTTAATAGGAACCCTAAAAGTCCTTAGTATTACTTTACTTTATAGAGTAGCACCCTTTTCTGGTAGCACCTGCTACTAGCTGTAGATTAGATAAGGAGCTAAAGGCTCCGCGTATATATAGCTAGATTTCTAGCTTTAGTAGTTTTGCTATCTTTTTCTAAATAAAGCATCTTTTGTTTTACTACTTTAATTTTTACTACCTATAATTACACTTATTAAATTAGTACTTTTATGTAGTTTTAACTATAAAAACTAAATTAAACTAAATTATATAATTATTTACTTTAATTTTTTAAGGTTAAAAAACCTTTTTTTATTACTTAGCAGCATTAATTATTTTTATATGCTTATAATAAATATAGTATTAATTTAATACTATAACTATTTTAATTAAAGCAAGTATTATTGCTAAGTTTTTTAGTATTAAGTTTTTTGCACTAACTTTATTATTTTGCTTTTGTTAAGACTTATAAATAACTAAGCAATTAGTAAAGTATACGCTTAATATTATACCTTTATATTCTAAAAAACAAAAGAACTTAAAATTATATAAAATATGCTTTATAATTAAAGATATTAAATTTTTGTAGACGTTATAAATTTACTAAAAAATATTGATTGTTAAAGTATGCTTTATAATTAGAAATTTTTTACTTTTTTTTGCTAAATATAATAACTAGTAAAAACGTTAATTAAGCATACTTATTAGCTATTTAGAATATATATATTTTATATAATAGTTTAACTTTAAATAAGAAGTACTTTATTATTATTTTTTTATAAAAAAAACTTTTATTATAATACTAACTTATTTATATAAACGCTATATTTAATAAATATTTATTTAAACATTTGTTTAATAATACATTAGATTTGCTTTTAAATTTAGCTTAACTAAAAGCTGGTATATTAAACTTAGCTAACAAGTTAGCAGCTTTAGCAGCTAAATTAACTAGTGCTTTATAATCCTTTTTTATTTTTAATTTTAACTACTTAAGTCTGCTTATAAACCCTATAAAAAAGGCATATAAGTATACCTAGAATAGCTTTTATACTATAAGCGCTAAGCCTAAAAATATATATTCTTTTATACTTAACTAAAATAACTTTAATAATATATATATACAAATACTAAATAATGAGAAAGCAATTAGTAGTATATAAAAAAATGTTAAAAAAATTGCTAGTATATATAACTAGTTATAAGCTTTTATATAAAAAGTATAATTTATATTTAGCCTAAGTTAAGCATTAAAAACTTCTATATAAAGCTAGGCAGGCTTATTTAGTATATAGCTTACTATAAGCAGTATATTTAGTATATAACTTGCTATAAGTAGTATAAGTATGCTTTTTCTTCTACTATTAGTATATAAACTATTAGATAAAGCTATAAGTAAAAAACTAGAGTTCCAGGTTAAAACTAGTAGTAATTTACTAAGTAACTTAAGCAATAGCAATAATAAAAAATATTGTTATAAATATAATAACAACAAATATAGCTATAGATTTAGTTATAAATTTAGTATATATTATATTACTTTTGGAGTAAAGTTTGCCTTTATAAAAAAGAGTACTTATAAAATTAAATATAACAACGTTAATATTTTTAATTTTAAATAAGAAAACCCTAATAATTATAGCATAATAGCTAATAAAAAAAACATTATTTATACTAATATTTACTTATTTATTAACTATATTAACGCTTTAATTAAATATAAAAGAACGCGTCTTTTTAATACTAGTTAGATTTTTAGTATTTTTAATTACCTAATAGTAAGGTTAGTTTTGCTATAGTAAAACAATAAAATTAGCGCTAGCAACTGCTATATCTAGCGAAAAGCTAGCCTAAATAAAATATTTTTTAAGCTTAAAGATTATTTTAAAATTAAAATAAGTTATACTACCTAAAAGTTCTTTAGTAAAACACTTTTTTTATATAATATTACTAAAAATTATAATATCTTACTTTAGTATATTTAGTATAAGTTATGCTATACTTATATTAACGGTACTTTAAAATATAATAATAGCAATTAGATCGGCGTTATATAAAATATTTGCAATTAATAGGACAAAGTATTTACCGATTATATTTAGCCTTTTAAAAAAAAAAAAACATTAAAAAAGTATATAAAGAAAATTAAAAAAGCTTACTATAAACTAAAACATAAAGCAAAGCAATATTACTTAAATATTAAGCTTAAGCTTAATTACCTTAAAGTAAACAATTTAACTGCTATATAAGCTTAATTACCTCGTTTATTTTATTAAAATGATTATAATTGTAGTTATAAATATAAGTCTAATAATAACTACTTATATTATAACTAAAGCTAAAAAAAACGTTATTTTAAAAGCTATAATTGCTATTATAACTATAATTAGTATTAAAATAAAAAGTAAAACTATATATAAAATAGTAGTTAAAACTATAATTAAGACTATAACTGCAATAGTAATTGCAATCGGTATTATAATAAAAACTATAACTAATAATAAAACAGAAATTGTAACCGCAACTATAACTACAATTAATAAAGTAGTTAAAGCTAGAACTATAATTGCTTATATAGTTAAAACCGTAATTATTAAAAAAAATATTGCAATAATAGTTGCAACTATATATACTTTATAAAAGGAAAAGCTAGCAATAAAACTTTTAATATAAAAACTTTAGCATTTAAAAATACTAAATATTAAAGCAAATACTTCTTTTATTATTTAAATATAATAATTATATGCTATAAATGCTATAATAAGTATAAGTTATTAGCTACTTTTTGCTTATATTTAAAATATTGCAAGCTTAGTATTTAATTAAAAGTACTAAGTATACTTTTTTTTATTAATCTTATTTAACGCACTTATAAATATTATATTTAGGAGTTACTTTTATAGAACTTATTGTTTTAATACTTTTAAAAATGTACTATAGTTAAAAAAGGTACTATTTATAAACCTAAAGATATATTAAGTAGCTATTTAGTACTTAAAGTAGCTAAAAAAAAAACTAGCGCTAATATAAGCAAAGTTTTTAATATAAAAGTTCTTATAATTAAAGCACCTAGCGCTAACTAAATTAATAAAGTATTACGCTTTAACTATATTTACTTTTGCTTTAAAGTATACTTTAGCTTAAAAGCTAAAAACATAAAAATTTATGCTAATTTAAAAATTAGTAAAACTATAATTAGTTAATTATACTTTAATACCCTTAAGTATACTACTGTTAAAAAGAACGGATTTATAATAACTATAAATAATATCTTTATAACTTTTATTAAATAAGCTATTTTTACTTTTTATACTTATAGTATAAACAAAAGCAGAAAACCTTTTACTATTAAATATAAAAAGAAAAAATAAGTTATTAAAAACTACTTTTAACTTGGTATACTTATCGGCAACAACTTCTTTTAGCTATATAATTTTATAATTAATTATAGCAGCAAAACTATTACTTTTAAAAAATTTAACAACTTTACTATTTTAATAAAAGTTATAGTACAAAGTTTTAAGTATATATAAAAAGTAACTAACAAAAAAGATATTATAATTTAAAGTAGCAAAAGCGTTTATTTTTAAGTAAAGTATAAGCTTTTGCTAAAAAATCAGAACTTCTATTTTATAGCTATATATAAGAATTTTATAAATACTTTTATTAACGCATATACTTTTAAAGTAGTACCAATAATTAATAACGTAGCTACTTTAGTAAAAATATATAAAAGTATTAAGCTAAACTAGATTTGTAAAAATTAAAACAGCGGTATATATATTAGTTTGTAAAAAAAAGCTATAAAAACTTTAGCTTTTATTTCTATTCTACTTACCGTTTCTTTAGCTAAAATCGTTAATTCTAGATTTCTAGCTACTGTTAACTTAGTAGTAGCTATAAATACCAAATTTAATATATCGCTAATTATTACAGCATTAGCTACTAATAATATTTTAAACAATTTTATATATATAGATAAGCTTGCTAGTAATACTACTTAGCTATCCAAAATTAATATTTCGGTAACTTTAACATATATTTTAAATATATTTATACCTAAGGCATTTAATATATGCAATAGTATATAGCTATTAGGTATATTTTTTACTAATACTATATTTAACGTAATTATAAACGCTAATTACTAGCTATTTTTTAATTTTTATATTTTAAAATTAAACAAATTTTCTAAGCTAAAAATAGCAGATCTTTTTATAAACTCTAGCATTAAAAAGCTAGTAAATCTTTTAAAAATTATTACTAAAAACAGCATATATATTTATTCTAAATATTTTTTTAAAGCTATTAAGCTTGCTAAAATTGTCTAATTATACAATATATAAACCAATTAAAGCAAAGTAAATATATTAAAAAATAAATAGCTAAAAGTCTTTTTTATTAATAGTTAATAAAAAGTAAAACTAGTTATATATTTTTACTTATTTAATTGCTGCAATATAAAAGTTCTTAATATAACGTATAATTTCTTTTATAAAAAAGATTATTTAATATAGGTTAATAAAGCTACTCTTTTTGCTTACTTTATCTTTATTACCTAGCGTAAAATCTATAGCAAAAATAAAAGCTAAGTAATCGTTAATCTTTAAGCGCTAAATAAAGTAGCAGTTTCTAACAATTACCTTTTTCTACTATAGTTGTCACGTTTGGTGTCCTTTTTGGAGGCGAGGCTCCTAGTTAAGGTTCCAGTTGTATATTAATCGTAAGATAAAGAGAAAAGGAAGCCTAACTATTCAGAGATTTACAGAAAGGTGCTTTGTGTGCGTACGGGTGGCCATACACCTGCCAGGCACCTGGCAGAGGCCTGGTCTATGCGTACCAGCCATGGGGCGCACCAGCCATAAGCTAGCCACATGTTAGCCACCCGTAACTATAGTGCGATATTATTAGCAATTTATTAGGCAAGCGCTATATTATAGTAGTTAATACAACTAGTTTTTTTTATTAATTTAAGGTATATCCTAATTATAAAAACAAGTTTACGGTAATTAGTTTATAAAAAATTAAAAGATTTAATATTATATTAATAAAATTCCGCAATTTGCTTACCTATATATAGCGGTACATAGATTAGCTTTTTTAAAATTACTTATACTATTGTTGCATATTTATTAATAATATTATTATCTTTTTAAACAGCTTTAATAAGCATATTAGCTACTTTAATACCATTTTTAGGCTTTTTTAAACCTAAAATATAGCTATATTTTCTATAAAATCCTTTATTAGGTATTTCTTTATTAAATTGTTAAGATTTTGTATTAATACGCTTGGTATATCTACTACCGCTTATAAAATATAAGCTTTTAAACAATTAGCATTTTTAAACTTATTTAAAACATTTAAGTAATACCTAGGTACTAGCGGTTTCTTGCGCAATCTTTTGCCTTATTATACCTAGCTAGCAGAGCTTTTATAAAAGCAAAAAACTATACTATTTATAAAGAAATAATAGGAAGGCAAAATAGTTAATAGTAACTCTAGCTATTAAAAGTATTACTATTAATTAACATTTTATAAGCTTACTTTAGCTAAACAAGCCTTTTTTAAAGCAGTATAAAATATAATATATAATAATACTACAATTTACTATTATAACTTTAATTAAATCCTATTCTTATAAGTTAATAGATTATATAAACAAAAGTTTGGTATAATATTATTTTATACTATAAAAGAATATATATAGTCTTTTAGTAGTACTATCCTGTTTATTAAAATATAGCTTATAATATACCTAAGTTGCTACCTTTTTAGTACTAAAACTAGGTATAAATTGTTAGAATTAAAGGTTGCATATTTAATCTAGGCTGCAAAAAAGCTTTATATAATTATTTACTCTAATAAATAGTAGGTTATTATTTTTACCGATTATTTTTCTATAAAAGGCATTATTAACTAAATTATACTTAATACTTTTATAACTAACTAAGCTAATTACTAATTTGTTAATTTATCTATTTACTTATTCTAGTATAAACTATAAGTATACTATTTTTTTAGATATTTAAACTATATTTCCGATATATTTAGCTAGCTAAAGGCTATATAAAATGTTACTAATAATATAAGCAAGCTATAGCGCTTAAATAAGCTAGCCGTTTTAAACTCCGTTTAAAATATCGTAGAACATATAGCTAAAGCTATTATAAATAAAACTTAGAAACAAGATTTTAAGCTTGCTTATAAGGCCAATTTTTAGTACAAAAAAATCCTAGATAAGTTAAACGCTAATAAATTCTATAGTAATAATAAAGGCATTATTATTTTTTTTAAACCTAAGTACTCTTTTTGTATTATTAATAGACTAATTTATAATATATATACTAAAACCAAGCGGTTCTATATATTATACGGCATAATATAAAAAGTATTTAAAGCAATATATAATAAAAAGCATTATGCTAGTTTAAATTATATAATAAGTAACTTAAAAAGCTACTTAATTTATTACAAATTCTAATTAGTTAAAAAGTACGTTAAATGCTATTCTAGCTATAAGTTTAACCAGATAAATTAATTAAAGCTTATTAAAAATCTTTAACTTATATACCTTATATACTTCCTGCTTATATAAACTATAGCAATTAACTTTATTTTATTCCTATCTTTAATTAAATTAATTAGTACTTTATAGCAATTAATAGGTAAGGCTTACTATAAATATTACAATTATATAATAATAGCCTTATATTCTATATTTAAGCATATGTTACTTCTGCTTAAAAATAAAAAGTATACTGCTAAAAAATAAGCTATTATTTTTATTAAGTACCTACTACTAAGTAACTAAGGTATACTAAGAAATATAATCTTTAATTGCAATTATAAGTTTATATTTAACTTTTAAAAAAGTATATAAAAAGCCTTAGGTATAAAGCTTTTAATAACTATAGCTTACTACTTATAAAAAGACAAGCTATCTAAATATAAAAACTAAACAGTAGAAATTATAATATAATATTATAACTTTATTAATCTAAAGTTTAATTAGCTTAAAATTATACCTTTTCTATAGTAAAACCTAAATTTAGCAAAAAACTAAGCGATATAGTTAATACTACATAAATAGCTATTTAGATTTAAACTACTTAAACTACTAAATATAATAACTAAAACTTAAAATTAACTTATTTAAAATATCTAAGTATTATAAAACTACTTAAAATAAAACGCTAACTTATATATAGATTTTGCAGTAATATAAGCTAAGTAATACTATAACAAAAAGTACTATATATTGAAATTTAAGCTTAAAAACAAAGTTTTACTATACTTATATAATAGTTACTATCTTTTTAGCAAGCTGTTAAAAAAGTACTTATAATAACAAGTTAAACTATAAACTATTAAGCGCAAAATAGGTAACCTAGCTTATAAATTAAATCTTTTTAAACATTTATATATATATTCTATAGTATTAATAGCTTAGCTATAACTTATAAAAAGTAATAAAAACTTTTTTTATTATACTATTTTTTTTTTTAAACTAGTTAAAGCTGACTAATATTCCAACTTAAACAAAAGCAAAAAAAAAGTTTATAAAGTAAAACATATTTTTTAATATTATTTTAATTACAAAAAGACTAAGTTTAATTACTTAATTAAGTAGCAAAGCTAAAGTTATAAATATATTTATAAAGATAAACTTTAGCTAGTATTTACTGTTTTTTTTTACTTTGTTGGTTTTATTTTTACTATATTTACTTTACTTATTTTTTTTCTCTTTTTTCCCTTAAGTACTCTTACTTTTCTATCCTACTACTATATAGTATATAATTATTAACCTGCTTATTTTCTCTTTCTTCTTTAAGTACTTTATTTATCTTTTTTTACCTTTATATAGTATATTATTTGTAGCCTTATTATATCTTTTTGCATTATTATATATATATATCCTATAAAGTATATAATAGAAGCCCGCTTTTCTTTCTTAACTATTATAACTATTATAACTATTACAACTATTACAACTATTATAACTATTAAAATTATAACCTTATTTATAGCCTATATGTTTGTTCTTAAATAAAACCTTGATGCGGCAGCGTTTACATAGTTAAAACTAAAGCAAAAGCGGGACAAAAATAGCAACACTTGTTAATTTATTATATGTAACATATAATAATCTGCGCAAAAATGTTTTTATATATTAGATTAGCCTGTCTTACATTAGTCTGTCTTATACTAGTCTGCCTTATACTAGCAAAAAACACATAGTTATATTAATATAATAGCTATAACTAGCGTAATATTTATACCTATTATAACAGCTGCAAGTAATATAACTATAGCCGATAAGACGGTTAAAACCCTGCTAAATAAAACCGCTAACAGAAGCAAAAAAAAGAAAACTTATACTAGTTGTAGCAATATATACAATATTTTCTATTATTGTTATTGTTGCCTTTTTATCTATTTATACAATTAGTGTTTTATTAATGCTGCTATTGTTTATTTGGGCTATATTTTTAGTATATATTTACGCTATAAGTCTTAAACTACTAAATTGTATCTTTGCTTTAATAAAGCGGCTACTAATTTTACTAATAACGAAAGTACTATCTTTAATAAAAGTACCATCTTTTTTAATATAAGTATTAATAGTAATAGTACTATTATGTTTAACAAAAGCATTAGTAACAAAAGCACTATTGTTCTCGATAAAAGTATCGATAATAAAAGTACTATTATTGATAAAAGCACCGATAATTAAAGCTTTATTTTTAACGAAAGTATTAGCGTCCTTAATAAAAAAGCAAGCAATTAAGTATATAACTAAGCAAAATGTTTATATTGCTAAGAAATATTATTTAAGTTATACTATATATGTTTTTTTTATAAAAATTATATTTGTTTTAACTACTTTATACTATATTTTAGCTTACATTTATTAGAAAAAACAGCCGGCTATAATAATACTAGAGGTAAGCTTACTATTTGGAAAATAATACTTTTAAGGATTACTTTTTCAACTATTATTTTAATATAATATTTAAAAACACTTTTAGAAGCTAAAAATGCAGTACTTAACGGGAATAACTTTAATAATCTTAATAATAATACTAATAATAGTACTAACGGCAACAACAACATTAATAGTAATAACTTTAATAAGGATAATAACGGCGACGGCGACAACGGCAACAGCAGCAATAACAACAATAGAAACAATAATAGCAATATTAATAATAGTAATACTGCTAACAATGCTAATAACGCTAACAACCCTAATAACGCTAGTAACGCTAACAACTTTAATAATGCTAACGATTCTAACTATGCTAATAATACCAACGATATTAACAATTTTAATAATTTTGACAATTTTAACTATGCTAATAATACCGACAATATTAACAATTCTAATAATTTTAACAATTCTAATTATGCTAATAATACCGACAATGCTAACTATGCTAAAAATATTAATACTAACAATATTAAAGGTGCTAATAATGTTAATAAGACTAGTAATACTATAAAAAATAAGAGATAGTATAGCTTTAATCAGTTTATTTAGTCTGTTAATTTAGTAGTTTAAAAGGCTTTAATAAGCGTAATTACAAAAGCTGTTACTACTATTGCTACTTAATTCTATAAATCTAAAGAAGCAAATTAAAATAAACTTTTATAATATTAATAGTTATAACGCTAGCAGCTATAACGTTAACAGTTGCAAGCTAAAAGATTGCTTCTAAACTTTCAGATTAATATAACAAGTTATAGATAGGCTAGGACCTATTAACTATAGTATTTAAAGCATTAGCAATATTTCTAAGCCTTAAAAAAGAAAAACTAGTTTAATAAAGCAATTGGATATGCTTTTAAAAGAAGTTCTAAAGCTATAGTGTAACAATAGATAAAGCAACTTAAAATGCAGAAGCAAATATAAGTTTATTTATTATATAAATATATAAGCTTTTAATTAAAACTGCGTAAGGTATACCTAGTAGGCATTATATAGTTATAATTATACTAATATACAGATAATTTAGACTTCTTATTATAATTAACTAAAAATAGAAAGAATAAAAAGCTAGCAATAAGTATAGTTATAAAAGAAGTAAATTCTAGAAAAAAAGGTCTTATACTTTAATTAAACCTTAACTAAGAAAGACAATTTTAAATATATATATATATGCCTACCTATAAAAGCTTTTATTTAATCTATAGCTGCTACCAGATGCCCTATTTTATAGGTAATATATATAAGCCCAAATATATAAGTATACTTATTAAATAGCAGGGTAAATATTAGTATTAAAAAGGGATAGTCTAAATATAAAGGAAACTATTATAAAAGATATTTTAAGCACTATCTATTATACCTGTCTATATACTTTATACTTAAGCGGGTTTAGATTAGCCCTACTTTTGGTTTTTTAGCTAATTAGAGCTTTCTTTTTAAGTAATGCTTGCTTTTTATTAAACTGGCGGCCGCCTTATCAGGTAATCTAAAAAGAGAATATAAATAAGTAGCATACTTAGTTGTTATATTAAAAATAGAAGGCTAAGGCTGTATAAATAATAGCTAAATATAATAAATAACTTATAACTTCCTCTCTTGCACCTGCCTCCTTAAAAGAAGTATAAAGTATAAAGTAGTCATATAATATAAGTATTTAAGTATATAAATCAGCTTAACTAGCTTGTATAGCTTATATATATTTATACTAAATAATTACTTAGGTATAGTATATATAAGTACCTAAATATCTATTAAATATACGGTAGTATATATAAATACCTAGATACTTATCAAATACACAGTAGTATACATAGGTACTTAAGTACTTATAGGTGCTTACTATTTAATCTATAATTATATTGTTATTAAATTAGAAGTCTTAGCCAATTTTAAATATATATATGTAGGTATATACTTGCTACTAAGGCTATCTTAAATACCTAGTTTTAGTTCAGCGGTTATATAGTAGTTTTTACAGCCTCTTATAAGTAAGTAAAAGTAATTATTTTAATTATTATAAATAGAAATTACGAAGTTATAACTATATAGGTTTTATATATAAAGGATTAACTACTTTTGTATATATAAAGTTGCTATTTAAATCCTATGTTTTACTTCTGTATAGTTTTAAAAATATATCTAGTTTTATAAATTAATTTTATAGATTAGATACTTTATTTTATTGTGCTTACCAAATTAGCGTAAATAAATACTTATAAAATGCTACATTAATGCGTGCTTATTGTAGAAATTTTTGTATAAGCTATTAAATTGCGGCTTAGTTAGTAATAAAGTCAGCACTTTTATAATATAAATAAAGCATTTAAAAATATTCTAGCTTCTGCCTATGCCTTTAATAAATACTAACCTTTTTAACTTCTTTAGATTAAGCTTGGTTTAGTTTTTGCCTTAAGTTTCAGTTAAAAAAAGCTGTTTAGAATTTATTATTTTAATAAGCAAAAGCTTTTAAACCTTACAATATATAATAAAAGCGTTAATTGTATTAGTTTATTTTTAAGTATAAGCTTTCTAATTATTTTCTATTAGTATTATAATAATATTAAATATCTTTTGGTATAATAGGCTTATTAGACAATAGCTATATAGCTGGTGTGTTAGCAAGGTAGCAAAATCTATGCTTTAAATTTGTTATTTAATATTTTTAACCGCTTATATATTATTCTACTTAGTTTTAACCTATTAAGTCTTTTTTTTTAGTAGCTTTATCTAAAGATTTATATATATAGCTATAATAGCTAAACGTTTTACTTTATATAAAAAGCCTTTAGGTAAGCTTTTTAGCTTTTATATAAGTTGTTTATATTTTGGGTTCTTTTTAATAGCTGCTGTTTTCTATATAGGGGTAAGCTTAATAGGTCGTTAGGTTTCTTTAAAATATCTATAACTAGTAGCTTGTTAAAGCAGGGCTTATTAAAGATTTTTGTTTTTATAGATAGCCTAAAGATTAGCAACTACGTTTTAGTTTAAATAATGCTTTTAAAAGGTATTTAAGCTAAAGGTATAATTTATAACTAAGTTATAAAAAGTATTACTAATGCTTTTTATATATAGTTAGTATAGCTTATTATAAAGTAAAAGAATTAGCAATTTATACTATTTTAATCTAAGTTATTACCTGCTATATAGCGCAAATTATAGCATATTATATTAGTTTTAAACTTTAGTAGCATTTTAATCCTTTAAACCTATTAGCTTATAGTTTTAATTAGAAAAGAGTTTTTAGATAGCTAGTAGCTTATAAATGCTCTTATAAGTTTTTAAAAAATATATATTTTTTAAAACTTTAGTTTTAAGGCTAAAAGTAATTTATTATTTAATAAGTGAATTTAGAGCTAATAAAGAGTTTTAAAGTTATTGTTTAAGCTTTTAGCTATAAAAGCTTTATATTTAAATAAAATTGTAAGAAAAAATATATATAAGCTGAAAAAAAGGCTTAAGTTATAAATAATTTTAAAAATAAGGAAATATTTACTATAAAGCATTAATTAGATTAACTAGTATAATAGTAGGTACTTATATTACTTTTAGGCTAAGATACCGCTTTATATATAGTATACTAAGTTTAATAATGAGTTTAAAAAGACTTTATAGTTTAATTAGATTCTGTATAAAGCATAAGTTAATATTACTAAATTTTAGCTTGAGGATTAAAGTTAGTTGTAAGCCTTGTAGTATTAGCAAAAAAAGGAAAAGTATAGCTAAAATATAAAGTTTGCCAATTTTAAATAACTTTTTTATCGTTTTTAGTATAGTTTTAACTTAGTCTTTTAAATTTTAAAGGCTTATTAAGCAGTTTTTTTAGGTTTAATAATTAAGCATATATTTAGTATTTATATTAGCAATTGCCTAGATAAGAAAATATGTTAGCTTTAATAAGGTAAGTACCTAGGTAGAAAAAGTGGCATATGTTAGAAATTTATTTGCTGTTAATAATTTAGTTAATTTTAAACCTATGCTATCTTTTAAAAGCTAGTTGGAATATATACTAAAAAGTAATAAGTAAATTTTTTTTTAATATATGTTTTTTTTGTTTTTTACCCTTACTAATAGTTTGGTTAAAGTACTAGTTAAAGAAATTATATAAGATCTAAATAGTGATTTTAAGGTACTGTTTTTCCTAGTTTTTATGCTATAAAACCTTGTTATAAAACCTAGTAATATTAGTAACTTGCTGGTTAGCTAGCTAGTATTTTATTAGAATATTTAGCTTATTTGTGCTATAAATTTTCTGTGTAATTAATATGTTAAATTATCTTTAAGGTATACTACTTGTAAATATAATTGTTTAGGTTTAACTTTTTAATTCTTTTGTAATAAAACTTTAGTAGCTTTAAGTTACTATTATATAAAGTGCTATTTTTAATATTAGCTTTAACTTGCTAAATCTGCCGTTTTACCTTTTTAAGCTAGTTTTTTGTAGTTACTATTTTGCCTTTATTGTTTTTAGTGTTATTATTTTCGCTTTTGTTATTGTTTTTACTCTTGTTATTATTTTTACTCTTGTTATTGTTTTTATTTTCGTTATTGTTTTTACTTTTGTTATTGTTTTTATTTTTGTTATCGTTTTTATTTTCGTTATTGTTCTTACTTTCGTTATTGTCCTTGCTTTTGTTGTTTTTGTCGATTTAGTAGCCCTTAGTAATCTGATTATTCTTGTTAGTACTATTGTTTTTGCTTTTATTGTCCTTGTTAATCTAGTAGCCCTTAATAATCTAGTTATGCCTATTAGTATTATTGTCTTTCTTGTTTTTATTGTTTTTATTTTTGTTATTTTTATTAATCTGGTTATATTTGTCTAAGTTTAGTATATATTCTAACCTTATTAATAAGCTTTTTAAGCTAGACTATTTATCTGCTATCTTGTTTAAGTATATTTTAGATATAGATATTTTGATTATATAATATAGCTATAACTTAAATTAAAATAATTGGAGTAAACTTTATATATAAGTTGTAACTATTTTTAAACTTTATATAAGTATGTGGTTATAATACTAAGACTAACTAAATAAAACTAGCTAAATAATATTTTTAAAACAAGCTAAAATTTAATATAACATATAATAATCTAGTTAGCTGAAAGTTTTAAAATATACTGTTTATTTTAAATTGTAATTAATATAAAAAACCTTTGCTTTTAGCTTTTGCTTATTGGTAAGAGATAAGCATAAGGCAAGTAGGACAACCTTAGCTATAATATAACTAGCAAAATATATTGTTTAATAAAGAACCGCTGATTATATATTTAGAGGCAAGGAAAGACAATTTATTTAGATTAGAGTTAGTTTTATATATTAGAAGTATGCTAGATAACTTATGTTATTCCATATAAGATGGCTAAATAAGTTACTTATAGCTTATAGGTAGTATTTATTATATAAAGAAAGTTAATAAAGTTCTTGATATGAAAATATGTAGTAAGTACCCTAGTAGATTTGCTGTATAGTAGCCTAGGTTAAAGGCTAAGGATATAGTAGAGCAATAAAAACTTTGTATACTATATAAGTATAATATATATACTTACGCATAAGTATTTGCATGTATATATAGCTTAGTAGATACTTAGGTACCTTATAACTATAATAATTTATTATATATATTTTATTAAATAGTTGCTTAAGTAATATATTAAAAACTAGAAGATATAAATACTAAGTTTATTTATAATATGTTTAAAAACGCTAATACTTTTGCTTTATATTATTTTATCCTAGCTTTAGTATTATTTGTGCTTTAGTATATTAGCTTTTTTATTTACAAATTAATAATGCTGTTAATATGCTTTACTATAAGTAATAACTTCTTATTTAAATATAAAAAAAGGTAAGAAATTATATATATTATTTAACTATTTTTAGTACTAATATTTATATTAGAATAAGGCCTTTTTTTACGACTTTAAAAGCACTTGCTTAAAATAAGCACTAGCGTACTTAAAAGCTGGAGTAAACCGCACTATATTAGCCTATATTTCAGTAAACGTTAGAATTAATAATCTAAATTAAACTAAATCTTCTTTTAAGCTTGCTAGAATTACAGTATTAAATAGTAATAGCTTATTCTTTGTTAGAAAATATTTTCTAACTATAAATTATAACATCTTATTAAAAATACTTTTTATATATGCTATAGAAATCTATAACAAAAAGGTTTTTAAGCGCTTTTTTAGTAGTAAAAATCTTTTATAAGCTATAACTAAGGCATAAATAACCTTTAATAGAATTAATAGTATCTTTTATAAGTACTTTATTATACTATATTAGTTTGCGCTTAAATTAGCATAGTTATACTATATTACTATTAAAGTAATTATGCTTACTTATTTAAACTATTTCTATGCTTACAAAAGATCTAACTATTTTAATAAGTATATTAAGAAATACTTAGGTATTATATAGTTAATATAAGGTAATACTGTTAAATATAAAACAGCTAGCAAGAAATAGGCTATAGCAGCTTATATTTGCAACTAATTTGATAACCTTATTAGTACTAGCTAAAAGTAGTAGAACTAAAAGCTTTTTTAAAAACTTAACTAAAGCCTTAAGCTTAATTTAAATTTGCTTATTATTGATGCTAAAGCTAGTATATTAGTATAAATTTATTTTTAGCTGCTTTTTATGCCTTTATTTACCCAACAATTATAAAACTACTAAGCCTTAAGCATATACTTTAATAAAAATAGATAAATTCTAAAAAGTATATCTAATATTTCTTATAATTTAATAATTAGTTTATAATTTTTTATACTAAGTAAATCTTTTTAATGTTTAATATTTATTTAGAAATATAAAGTAGTAGCAATATTGTTAATTATATTGTAAAAAATATTATTAAATAGGAATATTTAAAGCTTTTAGCTAGTAAGTACACTATTTCTAAAAGAAACTTAGCCGACCTTATAGCCAATTTTAATAATAAGAAAAAACGATTTAATTATACAAAAACTTCGACTTTATTATTTTAAGGTAGCAACCTAGTTTTTATAGTTATATTATTATTTATATAAGTATATAAAGCTTTTAAAAAAGCTTTTACCAATAGGCTTAGATTTATAAAGCAATAGCTTTAGCGTATACTTAAGCTTAGTTATAACTTTGCTGTCCTATTTTGCAGCAGTAGTTACTATAACTTCAGGCTATATAGTATTATTAACAGTATTATAAAAAATGCTTAACAAGCAGAAGGTAAAGCTAGTATTAATATATAATATATGTTTTTAAAAGATAAGGTATACTTATAAGTATTTCTTAAATAATGCTTATTTTTTGCTTACTATTGTAAGACTTTAGCTGTATTAGTTAGTGCTACTATAGGGATAATATAACTTTTTTAGCTAATTGACGTTTTTAAAGGTTTAGCAATTGGCTTTTAAAAGATTATAAAATCGAAGTTTTTTTAAAAAAACTAAAAAGGATTTAATATAGCTAACGTTTTATATACTATAAACTGCGTACTACTTTATTATATCGATATAAATATACTAAAGAACGCAAAGCAGTAGCTAAAGTTTTTTTTAGTTTGTGATTTAAATTAAGGGTTTAACTTAGCTATTTTAAGCTTTATTGCATTAGCTTCTGCTACGTCGGTATTTTTGGAAGTATAAGCAAGCCGCTAAATTTCCATTAACTTGCTAGAAATAGTCCTTGGCGGCCCTGCCGTAACATATAACCTTAGGTTCGTAATTTTAACCTATAATATCTTTAAAGGTAATATTTATATTTTTTTAAAGAGGTTGTATAAAAATCCAAATAAATAAGACCGACCTATTTGTCTAGATTTACGCTATATGAAAATCGACGCTTAAAGCTAGATTATACTTAATTTATAAAATATAATATAGTTTTTTACACTATATATAGATCTATAAAGCAAGCTTTTATAAGTTAAGTATAAAAATATTGTTAAGTTATAGATTTATTTTTATAATAAGTATAGCTAAAAGCTTAAAAAAGTGATTTAAAAGTATAGCGTATGCTTGGACTTTTTAGTATATAAAAGTTATTTTTTGATAATTAAGCAGAACTTTAATTACTGCTTCTACAAGTTTAATTAGTTCTTTTTTTATAAGCAAAGTAAATAAATATATAAGTTAAAAAAAAGTAAATAGATATAGGTTACTAAAAAAAACAAAGTTATTTAAGCACTAAATATTATATTAATGTAAGCTTATATAAACGTCTTTTTAGCATCTAGCTAAAGAAAAAATAACAATTAACTATAAAAAAATAATAATTAACTATAAAAAAATAACAATTAACTATAAAAAAATAATAATTAACTATAAGTTTGCTTAAATATCTTTTGCTTTTTTCTTGTTTTACTTCCGATTAGTTTATTTATTAGCCTTTTTTATGCTATTGCAATAGGTAGTCGGCGCTATAGGCATACCCTGAAGAAAAGTTCTAAGGCTATTTAACAAAAGTATATCTGCTGGTAGGGCAAGCAAGCAGTAATTGTATAATAAGGTTAAGGTAAATGCTAAAGTGCTAGCAAGGCCGTGCCTTAGCCTTTGCGTCTAAGACCTAAAAGCTAGGTAATAATGCTTTATTAGCAATAGATTGCCAAGCTATAGCAGCAAACCTGGTTTAGAGTCTAATTTTTAAGCTAGGTTATTTACCTAAGGTGCTATATTTTGCTAAAAATATAAGAATAATTATACTATTTATACAATATCTAGGTATTTGCTTTTATTACTACTGCTAGCCTGGTTTTTTAGTATATTTTAGCTAACGTTTTAATTTTGCTTATATAAGTTGCTTCGAAGTAATAAACTAAGCTTTGTACTATTAGCGTTACTTAAAGCTTTATTGGAATTTTTTTTTGTATTTTTTTTTTTGTTTTCTATTTGTACCTACATATTATTAGGCGTCCTAATATTAGGAACTAGATATATTTAGTTTTAATATTAAAAATTATTAGTATAATGTATTAATAGTTTATTATATTGAAAAGCTTATTATTTATTTAAAAAAAAAAGGGAAATTTATATTCAGCTTTATATAAAAAACCTAATAGGTTTGCTTAATTTTGTAATAAAATACTATATAAATTTAGGTATCGCTTTTAGCATATAGCTTATATGCTTTTTTTATTATTATATTTTCTTGGGTTGTATGGCGCTTTATAAACCGCTTAGTCTTACTTACTATATCTATATCGGTATAAAATATATTAGTAGAATTAAAGGTAAAAACAATATTAAAAGCAAAAGCAATATTGAAAGCAAAAGTAATATTAAAATATTAAAATAAAAAGAGTATTTAAAATAAATAAAAGAAAAAAAAGCAAAGATATTGCTCTCTATATATATTAACTAATAACTTTAGTTTTATTAAAAGCTAGAATTAAATTTAAAAAATAAGCTAAATAGTAAAGCTATAAATCTTATAAAAGATTTATTTTTATTATAAATAATTATTCTTTAATAAAAGTTTTTGCTTACTCTAGTTATAATTAATATATTTAGTATTTGCTTATTTTTTATGTATACCTTTTAGCTATAAATACTTTATATTTTTAGAAAAGGAATTCTAAGTAAAACATTTAGAATTAATATATAGTAGTTAAATAAGTTTAAAGTAGAAAATATAAATTAAAACGAATACTTTGTATCTTTAGGTAAAAAGTTCTAAATAAAATATTTAGAGTTAATATATAGTAGTTAACTAAGTTTAAAATAGAAAATATAGATTAAATAAATAAATTAATAGTATTTAATATTATAAAAGTATTTATATATAGTATTACTAAATCTCCTAAAGGGTATTATAATATAGTAAGCTGTTTTATCTAAGTATATAGCAGGTATAAATGCTATATTTAAGCTTGTTTAAGCATAGTATTTTATAATTCTATATTACTCTTTTTAGGACGTTTATACCTTATATATTCTTGTAGCACATATTTTGTATATAAAGGCGTTATAGGCTTAACCTTAGAGAAAGTAAGAGGCGTAAGTAGGATGTATTTTTGATAGTGTTTGCAAAAAAGGTATAATCTTATTGTTTAAGGCACCTATTATATAAGCATATATAAGTTTTATCGCCTATTAGTGCAAGCGGTTGCTAGATATATAAGTTTTATGTAGATTAAGTAGAGGGAGCCTAAAAGGCTGCCTTTAAGGTAGCGCTAAAATAGAGACTTAAAAATCTACCTTATTTAATTTACTAATAAACTATCAATAAAACTAATAAAATACTTTATATTATAAAGAATACTTAAGCAGCAATAGGTAGGATGATTTTATATACTTTTTTTTATACCTGCTATAAAGTTTAATTTTTATACCGGCTATAATCTTATACCGGCTATAGCTTTATTTATAAACAGGCTTTAGCAAGTATTAAAAAAGTAAGTGCTAATACTACCATACTTTAGAGACTTATAATAAGATATTTTACAGAGATTTAAAGCAAAGTAATAAACTAGCTATTAAGTATATAAATTAAAGCTATAAACTAGTCGCAAGTAGTAGCTAAATAAGCTACTATAATTAAAAAGTAGCTCTAAATATAGAAAGCAAAGTAGTAGCCATATTATAAGTAAGTATAATAGATAATGTATAAAAATACCTTTCTTATAGTGGTTTTTTTTAGATTTAAACTATTACCTTTATAACATTATTATTTATTTAGCTATTTAATAATATATAAAGTATATATAGTAAAAATAAAGAAAAAATTAATACAAGCTTCCTATAAGCTACCTTTTTAGGACTAGTTTTCTAGCTATATATGGCTAGATAGATTACTTACTTTAGTATTTGTAAAAGGAAGAATTTATTTGTAAAAAGTAGTAAAAAACCACTATATTACCAAAAAAAAAAAACTATTATATATAAAATAAAAAAACGTAGCTATATATAAAAAATCTAATATATAATTAATATAGAATTTTTAGATTTAATAGTATTAAGCTAACTTTATAAGCTATAAATAGCTTGTTTAGCTATTTTACTTTGATATATATAATAAAACTAGCTTAATACGCCTTTTATACCTTTTGGAAAGCTAGCTAAGTTTATACTAATAGTTTAGCTTAGGTGTTATAAACTACTACTGCAACAATAACTATAATAAACTAGGGATTTAGAAGAGAAAATAGTTTATTTATTATTTCTTTTTATTGTTTTTAATTTTTCTATACCTTCTCCTATTCTTAGAGTAATAATACTATAAGTTAGTTAACTTTTATTATTAGATTTTTTATTTAGTTGTTCTCTTTAAAAGGTAGTATTAATAGTTGTAGTAGTTATATGCTTGCTTTTTGTAACTATAAGTTATAATTGCTACGTTTTTTAAAGGAAGGATAGGTAAATTGTAAATATCTGGAGTTGTTTTCTAGTTCTAATAGCATGTTTAAAACTGTTTATTAAAGGGTTATATTTTTAGCAACAAACTAAGAATTAATATACTTATTAGCTAGTTTAGTCTTTATTTAATAGCGAAGTATTATTTGTGTTATAATATGTAGTTTATTTAAATCTATAAATGTTTTAACCTAAATATATATAGGAGGTAGTTAATTAGAGCGACTGGTTTTTGGTACTTATATAATACCAATTATGTTAACAAAGTCTGTTGGTGTTATTGTAGTATATTTTGCTGTGTTTTTACTAATATTGTTTTTTCTATGCTTAAAAAAGTAGTAATATGTAAATGCGGTTATATTACCAATTTTACTACCTAATATAATTTTAATTAAATTAGTACTATTAACTTTAATAAAGATTTTAAAGCTAGTAATAATGGTTTTTTTAGTTATAGCTAGGCTTTAGTATTAAATAAGGATATACTTAAAAATAGGATTTTTAAGAATTATAAATCTAAAATATAAGGGTTAAATAGTTCTACCTAGGTTGCAATAGTAAATACTTTTTGTTTTTTTATTACCTATGTTACCTATTTCAATATTGTTATTTTTATACCCTATTATATTTTTTATTTTAATATTGCTATTTTTATACTTTATTGTATCTGCTATTTTAACGTTTTTACTTTTGCTAATATTAATTAGGGTATTTTAAGGTATTTGCTATTTTTAAGGTATGCTAAGTATTTTTAGCTTTTAATATAGAAAGTTTATAAGTATTTATGCTTAAGCTGCCGGCTACTTATAGAGCTTTCTTTAGTATGTTTTTGCAAAATGATCTAAGAGCTATACTGAGTTTTTCTGTACTTTTTTTATATTAAATAGCTTAGTTTTAAAACTTATAATAATTTTTTGTTATATAAACTAAAAAAAGAGAAGTTTTTGTTATAAAACTTTATATATACTAAAAATAGCTTTTTTATAACAAAGATTTTCTTGTTTAATTTGCTAATTAAACTTGTTAATAGTATTTAGTAGGGAAAAGTTAATAATGTTTTTAGGATTTTTAAAGAATGCTTTAATATATAGACTTATTTTGCTATATAATTGTTGTACTTGTTTGTTTAGCAGTAGGTAATTTTTCTTGTTAATTTTTTTGCTGTTTTTATTGTTATTGTCTTTTTTTATAGCATTATTGCTACTATTGGCATTAAATATACCTTAAGCAAAGTTTTTATAAAAAGTTTTTGTTAAAGGTAGCAAAAAATTATTTTTTATAAAGTTGTTATAAATTTTTTATGTTTTAAGATTTAGTAAAACGTTTTTTGCAGCATTAATAGCTTAAATATATTATTAGCTTTAATATAAAATAGTTTAGCTTTGCTATATATTTTAGGTATACTTATAGGCGGCTTTATCTTTGTTTTTATTTAGGTAGATGCTTTTTACTATTTTTTTTTAAATGGCGATAATATTGCTATTGGTTATATCTGCTTATATATTAAGCAGCTTATATAGTATAGCTTTCTGGTACATTAGTCTTAGTATATGGTTTATTTTTTTACGTTATATTTGAGAGCTTGTATTAGTGGCTTCTATAAGCGCGCTATTGTTGCTTTTATTGTTAGGAAGGTTAAACGGCTACTTTAATTATACTATGTTGCCTGCTATAATTACTAACAAAATTAGGGTTTATATTAACGGTAAAAGCTATATATGCCTATTTATAGATTATTTAAGTATATATATAATTTATATAGATATAGTATACTAATTCTAGATATTAGCTAACTTTTTGCTGCTTAATGCTTAAGCATGTTTTTTAGTTATTAAATAGCTAAAAGTTGGGTAGTATTTATATAATACCTACTTTTTTCTGAAATATTATTGGGACTGTTATTTATAGTACTTTTATTTATTTATGTAAAAGAAAGCTAAAAGACTTATTTATATAATACTAAAGGGAAGGCAACTTAGTTAATATAGTACCAGGAGTAGCAAGCATAGTATTTTTTTATAATTAAGTATATGTTTTTTAAACTATAAGGAAATATTATGCTTGCTACTATAGGTGCTATATTAATTAGGTTATTTTTTCTTTAGTATTATATAGATAAGTTTTTTAGCTTTTTTTTGCGCTAATAGGTAGAGTAAGCTATAGTCTTAATTATGTTTTAAAGAAAGGTAGCTAAATATAAATAAATTAAATCTCTAAAGTATTTTTAATGCTTGTAATATTAATTAGTATAGCTACCTAATTTGCTATAGCTTATAGAGTTTGTATAATATATTTTGAAGAGACTTTAGCTTTAAGTATATTGTAGATATAGCAATATAGCTAGAAGGAGCAATTTTTTTATATACTTAGGTATAAGAACTCTTTTTTCTACTTTATAAATTTACGCTATCTTATAATATTTTATAAATTTGATAGATTAATCTGATAGATTAATTTAATAGATTAATTTAATAGATTAATTTAATAGATTAAGTTATATTATTTCTGCCTTTTTTTTATATTTAGTATTTTTGTTTTGCTTTTATTTACTTCTAATAATAAGCTTTTAATTTAAACTTACTTACTTTTTCTATACTTAGTTAAAGTTTTATAACTATAAAAAACAAATATTTTTATTAATATAATAGCAAAAAAAACTTTTTATAAAAGCTAATATTACTGCAGAAAAAATCGCCTTACTTATAAAGGAGTATAATATTAATAAGGAGTTTTTTGCAAAACTATAAGCCCAATAGGCGTTATTATAGGCTTTTAATTTATATAATTTCTAAATAAAAAAAATTAACTTAATTAAGAAGTAGTATGCTGCTGCTAAAGATATGCTTGCAAAATTTAAAAATTTATATATAAACTTTTGGATTAAAGACGATAGTACTTTTTAGTTAAATAGAATAAAATAGTTAGAAAAATAACGCTATATCGCCAGAAAAACTATTATTAAGCTAGAAGCTAAATATAATAAATTTTAGGGCTATTATACCAAAAAGCCTTAGTTAATTAAAATTGCAGCTTTAGTTAACAAGTAATACTATATATTAAATGCTTTAAAAAAGCTTAAAGCAAGATATAAAAAGCTATAAAAGATATATAAAAAAAATGTATAATAAATTATTAAATTAATTATAAAGCGCAATTAAGCACTCTTTAATGCTTATAAGGTAGCATATATTTAATTAATTAACGATAAATTATTTAATAATAATTTTTAAAGGAGATACTTTAATAGCTAGCTTTGTTTACTAATAGGGTATTTTTTATATAATAAGGGGTTAAAGTATTAAGTTTAAAGGAAAGGTTTTATATTTAGTCTTAGTCTAGCAAAATAAAATATTTAGCTAAGCTATTTTATAGCTTAAAAGGTAGTTTAGCTTTAGCTTAGCTAGAAATTATAGTTTTTTTACTTATTGTTAAGTTTTGTTTACTTTTTTAGTTTTAACTTTTATATTAGAGAAGATTAATAAGTAGTCTTTAGAGGTAGAAATTGTATAAAACTAGAAAATAAAAAGAGATTTTATTTATTATATATATATACTAGGTATAAGTACCTGTTTAAAAATCTTATAGGTTTTTGTTAGACCTTTTTATTAATAAGTATATACTATTTATATATTTTCTTAATATGTAACCATATTAAAAATATTGGATAGCAAGGTAAATATTAATGTTGTTAAAGTAATAAAGCCTAGTATATAGAAACTATTATAAGAAGTATTTTTAAGCACTATTTGTTATACTTGCTTATAAAGACAATAGTTCTTTAAGCAAAGTATATATAGTATACTTTATTTTATTAGCTATTTAAATACTTAGCTTTTAGTTCTTTAAATATAATATAGGTTTTAAATTAAACTAGTACTATAATACTAGGGGTATAGTTATAATACTGGTATAGTAGCTATAAAAAGTTTAAAATAGAAAATATAAATTAAATGAAGAGGGCTTAAAGGGCTAATTTCTAGCCTTAAACACTAGTATAGCTTATGTTATTTTTATTTACCTAGAAAGCTAGGCTTTGCAAATTTTTTTTAGTTTTGCTATAAAGGCGGTATTATTTGTATAAGCTACTTATGCTAGCTGCAGTGTGGCTGCAATTACGGCTGTGGCATTATTGCCTAATAATAAAGTAAAAGCAAAAAGTAGTTAGAGCCTGCCGAGCCTTAGTTATTATATATTATTATAACCGTGCTTTTAGCTATACTAAAATAGTTAGGGCTATAGAGCAAAGCTATTTATTTAGCTACAAAGTAGCTATAGTTAGATTTTTTACTTTATTAGTCGGTTAAAAGGGCAGGTTTATTATTGGTATAAATAGTTAAAGAATATTTTGGTATGCTATAGTTTTAGTTTTATAGGTAATTAAAATAAGATAGTTAATATTAGTGCAGCAGATAGATAATTAATTTTTAGTACTTAGACTAATAAGTAGAAAATATTTAAAAAAATACTAAAAAGATAGTAATATACTAATACTAGTAGTAGTATACTAGCTAAGATGTGTTAAATAAGAGGAATTGTTTTAAAGGACGGTTGGTAAGTTCTTTAACTATTTAATAGTAGTAATATAGGTAGTAGAATATAATATAGGTATACTAATTCTTTATAACAATTTAGTAGTACTAAAGAGAATATAGTTTAAAATAAAAAGCTGTAAAGATTTCTAAATCTGGTAAAACAATAAAATATAAGTAATACTAATAGCTAGGTAAAAAATATAGGCTAAATTTTAAGCAGAATATAATTCTTTAGAAGCTATTGCCGATAGAACAGTTTAGTTTTAGTAATATATTGTTTTTAAATATTTAGTAATTTTAATAACTAAATTATTTTTTTAAATGTTATATCTTTGATAGCAATAATAGATTTAGAAAATAGGTTGATTTTTTTATATTAGAGATTGTAAAGTAGTTTAAGCTTATTATAAGAGCTTTTATAAGAATTTTGTAAACGGGGACCTAGATTTAAAAAATTATTTTATTAGTTAGAACTAATTAATTAAAGATTAGGTATATAGCTTACTTAAAAATATAATATAGCTTATTAGCGGTTTTATTGGCGGCTATTTTAGCTTTAATACTATTAAAAATACTTTTTATAGTTTTAATAGTACTTTTTATAGTTTTAATAGTACTTTTTATAGTTTTAATAGTATTTTTTATAGTTTAAATAGTAGTTTTAAGGCAGGCTAGTTAGGTAGTAGTACTTTAAATAGTAGTTTTTAAGCGGGCTATATAGGCAGTGGTATTTTAAAAAGTTGCTTTAAGCTTTTTGAAGTATTGTGAATAAATATAATTTTAACGGTCGAAAAAAAGGCTTATTATATTAACGACTTTTTAGTTATCGGTATTTAAATTTGTTATACCTTTTTTAATTTTATTTATTTTAGTATTAGATATAATTAATTAATAGATAAAAAGATAAAAAATAGTATAACAAAAATAAAAAATATAGCAAAAATAGAAGATATAGTAGAGATAAAAGATATAGCAGGAATAGAAAATATAGCAAAAATAAAAAATATAGCTTGAATAGTAAGATAGAGAATATTTGCTAAAAATCTAAAAGGAGATATAAAGTATAAATAAATAGAGGGTAAAGGGTAGAGGGCAGAAAGCAAAAAGTAAAAGGCAGAAAGTAAAAAGCAGAAGGTAGAGGGTAGAGGGAGCAAAAAGCAAAAAGCAGAGAGTAAAAAAGGCAAAGAGAAAATAGCAGCAATTGTAGTTTTAAATAAGTTATTAGATCTTAGAGTTAGGTAAATAGCTAAAGTATTTTAGTTAAAGAAAATGTTTTTATTATTACTATAATATTTTATTTTAACTAAAGAGAATGTTTTTATTGTTGCTATAATAATATTACTTTAATAGTAATAGTTGAAAAATAGTAAATATTAGTTAAAATAAGGTATCTTAAAAAAATAGCTTAGTAAATAGTTTAATTTTTATTTTTATTAATATATAGTATGTAGAGTAAGTAAATAGTCTTAGCTTTTATTTTTATTAATATATAGTATATAGAGTAAGTAAATAGTTTTAGCTTTTATTTTTATTAGTATATAAGTATATAGAGCATATAAGTACTTTATACTGAGTAGTTAATACTACTTGTGCTTTTTACTATATTAGATAAGCTATTAAAGCTGTATTTATTATTATATACTTATTATAAGTTTTAATTAAAATATTACTAAGTTAACTATTTTATAGAATTAATTCTCGTTAAAATTGCTTTATAAGCAAAGTAGTACTATTATTTACTTAAAATTATTATAGTATATAGTAATAGCTTATAATTAAGTTATATATTGTTAAAAGCAGGTATACTTACTAACTAGCTCTTATATTAGGGAACTTTAATAGTATTTATTAAAGCAGTTAATTTATAGTATATTAAAACTTATAAAGATTATAACTGGTTTGTTTAGCTAGCTTATGCTATAGATAATGTTATATAAGATATTATATAAAGCAAAATATTTTTTAAATTTTATATCTTTTTTGCAATTTTATACTATAAGGTTTAATTAATAACTTAGCTTATATTAAAGGTTAAGATATAATAAACTACCTGCTCTATTATACCAAGTATACTTTTTCTTAATATAAGGTATTAAAGGTAGTAGATATAGCATTTACTAATTTAGAGCAATAGATTAGTAGTTACTTAGACTAGCGTACTAGTTTATAATAAGCTTAAGTAAATGCCAAGTAGTACGCTAGGACTAGGAAAAAGAGAAAGCAAAAGGAATAAAAGGCCTTTAGTTTACACTTACTAGTAGGCCTGCTAGTACTTTTTATTATTGTATACCTAGACTTTAATTTACGATTTAAGAACTGGATTAGCTAACTATAGATCGATTAAATAATAATATAGTCGTATAGTATACTAGATATATAGGATAGCTTTTAGAAAGAATTAAATGCTAGTAATATATACGACGTTTTTTTTATAGAAAAGATATGCTAGGTAGAAATACTTTTACTTATTAATTATATATTTCTTTTTTAGAATTTTAAAATAGTTAAAAAAGATATTAGGCTTTTTGTTAAAAAGTAGGGTTATTGTATTTTGCTATAAGAAGCTACTAATACTATAGCCTATTAATTTACTTACTAAGTTAAAGCTTTAGCGCAAAAAGCAGTTAAAATCGCTATTTTTAAGAGCTATTTATACCTAAATATAACTAAAAAAACAGGCAAACTTAAAACTTAGCTATTAAGCAAGCTGGCTAATAGTTAGACTAATAATAGCTTATATTAGTAGTATTAGCATTAGGAAGGCAGGATTAATACTATATAAAATTTTGAAAAACAATTAATTGTTTAATCTTTGTTTATATAAAGCTTTTACTAGCTTAAGAGCTTGGGTTTAGCTATAATAGGTACTTTGGCAACTGGCTTATATATGCTGCTTAATATAGATAAAGCAGAGCTATAGCTTATAAGAAACTTAGTCGAAAGGGTAAGTAGCTTTATGTATACTTTTTAAAAACTTCTTTATTATTAGTAGTATTAAACAGTAAATAATAAGTTACTTATTGCTGCTGGCTACTACAATTAGGTAATAAAAGAAATTATAAATAAGCTCTAGATATAGTAGGCTTAGTTTTTTTTTTAGATTTATAAAGTACTATTAACTTATATTATTTAGTAAAGCACTATAGCTTTAAAGACCTAGCAGACTTAAGTTATTTTTAATAGCTTTTTTAATAATATAGAAAATAATAAGCTTTAGCTTGGTAGAAAAAGTATAATATAGGATAAAAAGATAATTAAGATTTTAAAACTAACTTGTTAGCAACTGTAAGTATTAGTTGCCTTAGGCGCTTTCTATATTTTTATAGATTAGTAAGTTTATATATTTTGCTAGAGGTTTTGCTTAAATTTTTTATAACGTAATAGCAAAAATAAAGCAAATTATATTAACTTATTTTACTATAAGCTAATAGGTACTATAAAAGCTTATTTTATTAATAAGCACAAAAGCTTATATAAGTTGTTTAAAAAATTAGATAAGCTATAGCTTTTAAATAATGTAGTATTATTTAGAAAAGTTTAACTTAAGTTATTTTAAATTTTAGTAGCATTTATACCGATTTCTCTATTTCTACTAACTATATATAACTTAGTATAAAGTATTATATTTAAAATAGCCTAGGCAAATAAAGTATTAAGCTTTAATAAGCCGTACTTAGCTTTTAGGCTATTTGTATTAACGTATTAGTATTAATTTAAGAATTTTGTTAATTAGAGAAACTTATCCTTGTTTTTAAAAAGGGACGCATTTTTAAAAAAAGTATTAAAAAAGCGAGCTATAAGCTTTAATTACCGGTATTTTAAAGCAATTTAGTTAAATTCTACGCTAGAAAAACTAAGTAAGAAAGTATAAAATAGTATATAAGGTGCTATTAATACTATAAATATCTAATTATATAAGATTGTATAAGTAGTTAAAAGCAAAAAGAAAGCTATATAAGATATAAAAGGTATAATAAATATCTTTATTTAGGCCGACTAAGGCAAGATATAGGTTATATAGGATGTAAAAGGTATAGTAAATACTTTTATTTAATTTAACTAAGGTAAAATATAGGTTATATAAGATATAAAAGATATAGTAAATATTTTTATCTAGTTTAACCTAAGTAAAGGAATATAGGATATAAGAGGTATAGTTAATATTTTTATTTAGGCTAACTAAGATATAAAAGGTATAATAAACATACTTGTTCAAACCAATTATAAGAAAACGTAAGCTATATAGAATATAAGCAGTATAGTAAACATTTTTATTTAGGTTAACTTAAGCAAAAAGATATAAGATATAAAAGATATAGTTAATACTTTTATTTAAGCTAACTTAAGCAAAAAGATATAAGATATAACTGGTATAATAAATATCTTTATTTAGGCTAGCTAAAAGAAGATATAAGTTATACGGGATATAATTGGTATAGTAAACATTTTTGTTTAAGCTGTCAAAAGTATAGTAAAAGTATAAGAATATTAAGATTTAGTTTTATAAGTAAAAAAGGGCCTTAAGTTGTAAAACAAACTTTATAAACAAGCTTAAGCTATTAAGCAGGATATTAAAAAGATATAGAAAAATATTAAAGAGATTAAAATGTTTTTGGAAAAGCTACGATAGCTTAGTATTACTAGTTTATTCTGTCTAGCCCTACTAGGTTATAACTAGTAGGTGTATAAATTAATGCTAACTAGTGCTACCTGGTTTTATATCTTATATTTTTGTAATAAAGAAAAAGGCGTTAAATTAGATAAGGAAGCTTTAGATATTATAACAAACCGTTTTTTAGAACTTAACTTATCTTATATAATTTAAATATTAAACTATATATATATAATGGTATATAAAAAGCCGCTTATTTAGAAATAGTAGTATAGTATTAATATAGAATCTATAACTAAATTGCTCTGCCGGTATTTTTTGTATAAAATTAAAAGCTTAATACTTTAATAACTTTAATAGCTTAGTAACTTTAATAGCTTAGTAACTTTAATAGCTTAACAACCTTAATAGCTTGGTAACTTTGTTACTATATATATATTATAGCTTTAGTAGCTTACTTACCTATTTAGTAGTTATAGCTAGTAGTTATAGTTACTACTTCATCCTTTAGTAAAAATTGTATGCAATAATTAATAAAGTCTGCTAGCTAGCAATAGGTAGTAGATATATCTACTATATAAAGTATATATCTTTTGTTAAAAAGATTTACTACTATATATAGGTTTTACTTACTAGCTAACCAATTATTCTTAGCCTTTTATTAGTTAAAAAGAAAATCAATATTTATTAGGTATATGCTCTAGATTTTATAAGTCTTATATAGTTCTATATTTTAATTATATTGATTAGTTATACGCTTTATATATATAGGTTTTAAGTTACTTAGTAATTGGGCACCTACCTACTTGCCAGCTTATCTACTTGTTAGCTGGCCTACTAACTTGCAATTAATTAACCAACTTATTTGCAGTTAACTGCTCTTTGTAGCTTTGGTAGCCTTAGTAGTTTTGGTAATTTTGGTAGCACAAGAAGCTAAAGGTAGCAGAGCTACCGGAGCTTCTACGCGTTAAACCTACATATATAAGTAGGGCTATCTTTCTAACAAAATATATAGTATATAAAAAGAATCCGTACTATACTAAAAAAAGTAGGTTTAAAAAAAAGGTTTAAAAAAAAAAATGGGTAAAAAAACAGGTAGGTTTAAAAAGATAGATTAGTAAAAGAATTTATACTATAGAAAATAGAGTAGGTATAGAAAAATTTAAGCGCAATAATTAATTAAAATATTATAAAGTATATATTTAAAAAAATCTATACTATAGAAAGTAAAGTAGCCTTAAAAAGTATATAAGGTTAAAGGTTAGTTAGTATAAGATAGAAAATTTGCACTATTTAGAAATTACAAACTAAGAAAGATATATTGCTTAAGCTATAGTAGTATATACCGAGATTACTAAATTAAGTAATAGTACTGCAAGTAGAATTACTAAGTTAGGAAATACTAGAAAGTATTTTATAATTATTAGTATACTAAGTATTACTTTTAGTACTTAAAAGAGTTAATTAATGCGTACTAAAAGAAATATAAACTAAAGCCTGCAATTAAGGAAGCACTAGCAAAGTTAGCGCTTATAGCAGCTGTATTTATTGCTATAGCTTCTGCTGCAGAAGTACTAGTTTTTAACGTACCTTGATATTATAAACGCTTATATAAAGCTTAAACTAAGCCTAAAAAACAAAACATTAAAAGATTATAAAAAAGCTATCGCAATTAAAAGGATTAATAAACATACTAGTAATAAAAAAAGATTAAAAATAGATTTAATTTCTATAGCTACTAAAAGTAGTAGCTTTTCTTTTGTTGTTTAATACTTTAATAAAAACTTTAAAGGTCCTTAGTACTACTTTATTTTATAAAGTAGCACCTTTTTTTGGTAGCACCTGCTACTAGCTATAGATTAAATAAGGAGCCAAAGGCTCCGTGTATATATAGCTAGATTTTTAGCCTTAATAACTTCGCCACCTTTTTCTAAATAGAGCATCTTCTGTTTTACCATTTTAATCTTTACTACTTATAACTACACCTATTAATCTTATAGCTAAAATTAAGGCTTTTAACCTAACAGATTAATTATTGATTGGTTAATTAGCATAAATCTTAGAGATTTTAATACTTTATATAATACCTTATATAACTTAGTAATATTTATAGCATTAAGCTATTTAGCAGCCTTATAAAAGTATATATAAACGCAAGAATAATAATAGTAATTAATTAATAAAAGAAGTACTAATTAATATAAGGTATAAGTAGTATAAGTAAGCAAGCTAAGCTTATAACCTATTAATAATAGTAAAATAAATGGCTTAATAGGTTATATTTAAGGTAAAAAAGAAAAGTTAAAGGTTTATTCTATAAACCTAAAATATCTAGTATAATATATACCTAATAAGTTATAGAGCATATCTACTACATTTAACACTTATATTAGCGAAACATAAGACTGTCGAACACATAAGGAATAGTTAAACTGGTCTTATTATTTGCCCTGCCCTTTGAGCTCTTGTACAACGTGCTGTGTGTGATGTTAGCCGTTTTACGAACGAGCAACTTGGTATCAAGATACAAATAAAACCGGATTGAAAAAAACCCAGCGGTTCTTGTGACGGTGCAACACGATTGAGGAGTACGAGTGCTACCAGTATTTGGAGTATTTATAGAAAGGAAAAGCCAGTTAAAACTAGCTTTCTAGGTGTCAGCGTCTATGAAATTCTCTCACGATTCAAAACTAGGGAGTTTCCTCGGGATTGCTCACAACCGGTAGCGAACTCCGTCACGCTTGCCCGCGTATTATCGCATCTTCCAAACAGCTCCCAAGAATCTCCCAGAACGTGAGTATCACACCAAAGAACAGAGAACAGCAAGCTAATAATGTAAACCAGCCTTGGCAGGAGCCATCTTATCTACTTACCTAACCTGACACTATGTGCTGGCAAGTGGACGTGGGCCACATGTGCGGCACTCGCATCATACTTTACCGGCGCTGTCCCCGCTTGAACTCGGAACCCGATCCCCGCCGATCCCTCGAGTTCCAAGGTAGCCCAAGCTGCCGTCATTACAGCCCATATCCATCCCCTCAAGTACTGGATGTACAATACCGCTGCGGAATAAGCACCTGCGCGAACTGTACTGCGGCGGCGCTTGAGCGGCAGCGAGTTAACCGGGAGCGTGAACAACAGCGGATTAACTGGGAGCTTCAACAACGGCGTCTTCGCGACGATTTGGCTCGCGGGCATGAACGAAACACGCCGCGAAGGAGATGAAACGAGCGTAGTTACCTCGGCCCATAATCCCGAAGCATCGAGAGGGGTCGCTTGCTGTGTGGACGGATCATGATGGTGCTAGGGTCACAGGGGGTAATAGAAGGTTGTCTCCTCCTGGCGGATCAAGTAAGGGAGTAGTGTTTATAGGCTTGGTTCTTCGAACTAACTGATCAAGTCTTAAGAATTAATAACGTTGCACCCTTACCCTAACACTGCTGCTGAGGAGCGACGTATCTGTGATCTATCTTCACTGGATGCTAAACCATCTGATAGAATTTCCAGGCTCTACTTTATTTATTTCTTCTCTTCTTTCATCCTTGAAACTCATTCTAGCGGCCTATAATCTCAGAATGTCGGAAATAACAAGCGGGCCGGAAGAGTTAGTCCCAATGACTAAGCATGGCAGCCCTCCAGGCATGTGGTCGGTTGTGATTAGCTTGAGGGCCCGGATAGATACACGGGCAGCGGACGCCGCTTAACCTAGGTTGTAGTAGGGAGGCGGGGGCTGTAGAGGTGCAGATATTTGTGCCATAACTAGCAAACTGTCAACTTATCTCCGTTGCCTTGGACAGTTTGTCTAGAAAAAAAAGGATCATTTACCTGTCTTAGGTACACATGGGTCAACGCCGAAATGCACCGTCACGTTTCGCCACAGGGGTTTCTCTCAGCAGAATTGGTATAGTTAGTTAGTTGACTCAAATGGGAAAAGGAAATATTTTCCTACGGTTAATTTAAATTGCTTTTATCGGCTATATTTAAGCCTTTACAAGCTAGTTACAGGTTCTTAGAATTTATCTTGGGTTGTCGGGGTTTAATCAGGTACATGGGAGCTTTCTCTTAGCTCTATGATCTTCATCCGAACATAGATCGACCCGTTTTCACAACTGTTGGCACACCCGACTTTATCATCACTCTCAGCATCGCATCCATCAGAGCGAGATCGGTGCCTGCAAGGTTTGTTAGCAGCGATGCTTGAAGGCAAGCAATATGTTAGGCCATCCTGACCTTCTGGACTCATGACCGCGAGCCCCAGGGGGAGCATTTCTTCCCGATCAGTGATGCGAGAGTGGTAGGGAAGCTCAGCAACTATTTTGGAGACATCAGCAAAGGCTGCCATATGGGTCATTAGTGAAGGCTTTTTAGCCGGTATTGAAACAACCGGTGCCTTCAGCACTGGCGCTAAGGCTAAAGCGTTGACTCCTTGTTGAGGAGGGCGCGGAAAGCTAAGTGCGTGACGAGTCAGCCTACATTCAAGAGTTATATATCAATTGCTTACTTTGGAGCTTCGTCCCGGTATCTTGGAGTCATGGATTCGAGCGGCATAATGATAAGCGCATTGTAATCATTCCCAGTCAGCACAGTCTGTGTGAACCATTGCCCAAAAACGTGTAGCCTTGCAAAGTCTCTGTCTCTTCCCTCTTTCGAGATATTCTGGGCGAATGACCTAGAAAGATAACCATCAGCACAGAAGCCAGCGTGGAGCAGGCCTGTTGATGCGATCCATCTGCAGGTTTGATTGCCCACAACCATTTCATGAGACACTTACCACATTTTTTTGGTTAGCAGGGGAGACGTATGGAGCATGGCCAAACATTTGTTTGTAGCGAACACGGAAATCATCGCAATTGTGGTACGCATCGAAACACTGGGCTTTGGCAGGCTGAGGACTTGGTCAGCCTTATACTGAAGAAATTATCTTGGAGGGTCCATACCTCATTAGTGTAATCATCCAATGATAGTTCTTGTGTTGCGGTAAAAACGACGCCGTTAATACCTTGCCGGTATCAACGGTATATATACTCCGTGACATCTTGGGCATCAGATGGAGGCGACTGCTTCCATGCAGCGGCAAATGACACCTCGGTGCATTCAAGAGCCAAGACTGGCTTGATTTTCTCAACGAAGATTTTCGCAGTCTTGACCTGATCCGACTCGATAATAGACCAGTAGTCGGTAGGCCAGATGATTGAGGTGAAAGGCTACCTGAAAATCAGCGTACGCGCGCGCACCAAAAAGCGAGATTGAGACACAAACGCTAGGGTCGTTTTTCAACTTGTCGGGCGACAACCAGGCCCTACTAAAGTCCCTGCACTTCTGCAAGTCCCTGGCAAGAACACCTGCCGTGTCCCAACTTCTGGGGCGTCGGATTAGTCAAGTCTCGGAATAAAGCTGCATCATCTCTTACTGGCAGAATGGCTCAATTCCATTTGCAGGCAGCGATCCCCATGTGGGACGGAATCCAAAACACCCACACCATAACGAAGGCCTGGTCACACTACCCCAGGCTGCTCGTCACGTCGTTAGTATTTTCTCGGAAATCTTGGCATTGTCTACGGTTGCTTAGAACTTACTGTCGGTACCGATGGCAATGTCGAGCCAGTCGTAGGATGCAATGGCGGCTGCACTTCCAGAGCTGCTTCCCCCTGGCGATTGGTAGCCATCTGCACGGGGGTTCCAAGGCGCCTCATAGTCAATGTACTCAACGGGTTCCTCCCAATTGGCAAAGGAAGGGTTCGATCAAGAACACGATGCGCTCATTGCCTTGCTGAGTGAGATACTCACGAGCGTCAGCGGTGACATCTACTTGGTCTTCAGGGGCACCATGAAAGACAACGGTTCTCAAAAACGAGACGTTGAAAACATCGTCGATGTTGACGTAGTTCTCCACGCTGGATTGAATCCATTCACCAGAAATCCGTGGATGGTTGTCGTGGGGAAGCGAGAAAACTGTAACGAGCCCAACATCATGCAGGCTGGGGATGGCTACGACCTGAGACGTATGTTAATATAGCAGGCGTTTCGTTGAAGAGCGAGCTTACTGAGGTAGAATTAGGGGCGATGTAGTCAGTGCCAGAGACAGAAAACAGATGTTCACTACCGCAGTCGGCAATTTTCTCTGTGTTGACCTGCGTCTTATTGCGAATAGGCTCGCGTGCAGGACGCCGGTAGCGATCAGGTGTATTACACATCACGATGTCCCTTCGATCTCAGGTCTGACTTGAAAAGTGATACTTTAAAATGGTAGCTAGGTAATGGCAGCTGTCGCCCACAAAAAGCCCTGCCACAGCGCGCCAGGTCATGCAGATTTCCCCAGCCACCTGCAAGGTTGCGCGTTCAAGCTGGTACCTCGTGGACTTGCCCCAGACAGCTAATTTTGTGGTATGGTTATGCACACTGTTTAATACACAATACAGTGTACCACAGGGAAATGGATGAACCGTTTAAAGTACACTGAACGTAGTTAAATATTTGTATCATTATAAATATACGGTTATATAATAAGCCTTTACAAGCAGTAAACCTATCTTTTATTTAACGTGTTTAGTTTCTCTTGATGCTTGTTCGCTTCTTGAGCGCCAGCTTGACGTACTTGAACGGAGCTAATGTGACCGTACCCGCTGCTAGATTATCAATCTCCTGCTTCACTACTTTCGCGTCCATGCCTTCGCCGAGCACAATGTGGTACTCCCTCAGGACCGTCGCAAGAACACTGATGTACTCAGACTGTGTGAATTTCCTTCCGAGACAAGCGCGAGCGCCACCAGAAAAAGTCATCAACGTCCCCTTGACCTGTCTCGACTTGTCCGACGCAACGACCTTCTTGTCGGGGCGTTCATTTGGAGTAGCTCCTATGGTACCCATCCATCTGTCAGGCTTGAGAACCCAGGGATCATTCCAGTACCTTTCGTGGTAGTGAACAGCGTTGACATTGAGGTACACGCGGCACTCCGCCGGTAGGACATGCTGTCGTGAGGACTCGTTCATTGGGTAGATAGTGATAGTGGTATCCTTCGGGACCATTTTCGTGATGATGGAAACACCAGGGTACAGGCGGAAGACTTCGTACATGAAACCGTATGTGTACTGGAATTTCTCGAAGTCATCCGTGTAATTAAGCGACGTGCGCCCTTCGGCAGCTGCCTCTGCATAAACCCCATCTACCTCTTCAATGATCCGGTCCTGCAAATCCTGCCTCAGAGCTAGGGTGATGAAGCCGTAAGTCATGGCGTGTGCAGTGGTTTCATACCCCGCGATCAGGTACAGAAAAAGATTGCCGAGCACCTCGTCTTCGCTGAAAGCTTGCTTTCGACCGGCAGCCTTGCCTTCAAGGGCTGAAGCGCGTAGAACGGATGTTAAAAGGTTCCCCTTTGCATCAGCAGACTGGTAATCGTTGTCTTTGCTCAGGTTCGCCGTCTCCGTCCGGATCATCTCACGCATATACTTCTCGAGTTCACCATGTGCGACGGCGATTTCCTTCATAGATGTCATCTGCATAATCCATTTTGGAATAATGAGAATCTTGACCATGAACGTTGTGACCAGGTGCAGTGCGTGATGCAGACTCATCTTATACCCCGGAGGAATTTTGTTGCGAAGATCAGAAACTTCAGCTTTGAAGTCTAATTTTTTGCCGAAGCCTGTGTAGGCAATGACGGCTAGAGTCAATCGGTCGATATCATGTGAAAGATCGCGGGTTATGTTTTCCTGGGACCAGGACTCCATGAGCGCTCTTGCTTGGGCGGAAGCTTCGTTCCATACCAGATCGTTGGCTCCGCTGCCATCGTTAAAAGGAGGTGCAGTAATGCGAACGTGAAAGTTGTACGCTTTGCCCTCTGTAGTTACAACATTCGGCCCATATGGCTCAAGCACCTCTAACATGTGCAGTCAGTGAAGGACTTTCCGTGACAATAGCTTTAAACTTACTGTATTTGTCTCTTGGCTTGAGAAACTCGTATCGCCTGTTCATGACATCCCAGCTCATGTCGGCATCCGCGCTGTAGCAGATGAGACCCTCAGGCGACACAACAATGAAAACATCGCCGAGCTCCTCGTGCACCCTGCGTTTCTCTTCCCAAGCCCAATCGACAATCGAAAAGCGAACCCATCGTGGCCAGCCCTCGCCTCTTAACAGTCTTTGTGTGAACAAGGGGCGAATGAGCGGAGTCAAGAGCTTTCCAAGGACCTCAGTCTCAAGGAAAGGCACGATAGTATACGGCAGGCCTGTTTTCCTGGCTTGGCCAACGTAGTAAGCCAATTTAACAAGCTTGTAAAGTGTGAACATTAAGAGAGCAGTGCCCATAAAAGAGCTCGGAGGCACTTCTGAGGCGCCCATAGTGCAAAGAGTCAGCGCCTCCCACAAGTTAATTATTACTTTAACTGATTGACAAGTAAACTTGCCAATCAAGCCAAATTAACGCCTTTAAAATTACTTGTAATTAAAATAACTATATATTCTTTGACTAATAACTTGCCAATTACTTATAAGTAATTCTGCTTATTTTTAGGATTTTTTTTTAGTATTATTTTTAGTATTTTTAGTTAACAGAAGCTATAGAAAAGTTGGCTTAAGTATGTACCTATTGGCTACCTCGCTAATAATTAGTAGGCCTTTGTTTTTAGACCTACTTTAACCTACTAATATTATTTTATACCTACCTAGTACTAACTTAATTGCTAACTTAACTAAATTAATAGCTTTTTTTTTGGCTAGTATTTTAATAACTTTTAATTTTTAATTATTAATAATACTATATGCTTTATAAAAAGCATTAAAATATTAATAGTTTTGGATTTAGCGTAACTAAGGCTATTTAATAATACTATTTTTATTATGGCGTAGCCTTTTTTTCGGCAATATTAATTGGTATATGTTTAATTTTTCTAACAAACTGCTTTTTCGCCTTACTTTCTGCTTTTTCTTACTTTTAACGTTATACGTATTACAATTAAGACTATAAAACTATAATATTTAAACTTAGTACCTCTCTAGCTTAATAACTATTTATTTTTTATATAGTTTTAATTAATAAGCTAAGTTTAATTAATAGGTAACTTTTGTACCTTTAAACTTTTATTTATATTTACTTATATTTACTTATATTTATTTCTAACTTACTAGTATATTTCAACCTTTTTATATTAATAATATTATATACTTTGCAATTTATATTAAAAGAACTATATTTTTAGACTTAGTAGATCTTTTTATATATGCAGCCGTTTTTTCTTTCTTTTATTGCTTAAAGTTTTTTTTTATACGCTAATTTTAATAAAAATAGCAAATAGTTAAAAATTTATTAAGAATTTAAAAACTAACTATTTTACTACTTCTAATAATTCTACTTATTACTTCTAATAACTTTACTTACTATTTCTAACAATTCTACTTACTACTTCTAATAATTCTACTTACTACTTTTAATAACTTTATTTACTATTTCTAATAACTTTATAATTTTTGCTAACTTTATAACTTTTGCAGCTGCATTTAACTAAATAATATGCTAGCAACGTTATTATATAGCTTTTAATAGTACTTCTTTAAAGTATAACATACTATTACTTTTAAGTAAATAGTACCTCTTTATATATATTTATTAAAGCTAAAGATTTAACTAATACTAAGCTATTTATTTGCTAAAATAGCATATAACACATTTTTTGCGTTTTAAAGCTATTTCTTTAAACGGTCTATTTATAACTAAGTTGCTGCCCTAACTTCTAATATAACTAATAATTTAATTTAAAGTTAACTACTTTAAATATATATTAACAACCGAAAGTATATATTTTATGCTTAGTTTGTTTTTTTTATAACTTTAGGTATTTTCGACTATAGCGCCTACTTTGTACTAGTTATTTCTAGCAATTTAGATACTCTAGCTAAAGGAAAAAAAGTCTAATTATATTATATTTGCAATAAGCATAAGCATACTAAAATATATAGCGCTAATACTACAAACTTAATAAAATACTATTTTTTAAAAAAGTATAGCATTTACTTACGCTAAATAGGCTAAAAAAGCTAGAAAGGCTAAAAAGTACCTACTAATACTATTTTTTAACAACTTTAGGCTATAGATACGTTATTATATACTGTTAAGTCTACTAAAGAAAAATAGAAGCAGTTAATAACTAAATTTTATACTATACCTAGTATATCATTAAGCTTTTCTAGCTACTACTAATTTAGCTAAATTGTTAGCTTTTTGAACCTTAAATTAGCACTAGACTTAGTAACGCATAATAATACTATTTTTTGCTAGATTAAAAAAACGTTCCAATTAGCTAGTAAAGCTATTGTAGCTAAAATTGCTAACGCAAAATTTAAAATCTACTTTTTTTTTAACCTTTAGGAATTACCTTTTAAAAAAAGCATTATTGGCATTATTGCCTACTATATTAACCAATATTAGAAGCTATATACTAAGCTATTAAGTTTTAAACATGTTACTAGCTTTTATATAGCTAAAAATATCGAAATTTACGTTTACTAAGTCGTTAGTTACTATAACCTATAGTTTAAGTTAGGCTTTTTTACTTTTAATAACGCTTAAACTAACAATAAAGCCTTTAAAATCCTTTTAAAGCACCTATTAACTAAATCTAACAACTTTAACAACCTTTTCTTTAATAGCAAAATTAAAAAAATAGTTTAATAATATAAAGCATACTACTAAAGCTACATTGTTAATACAATTGCACAATCTATTATATTTAATAAAACTAATAGTAGAATTACTAAATTTATAGCTTTAAGTGCTATTAAAAAGAGCTACCTTATTAATATATAGATTAAAGCTTTTTTTTAATGCCGCAATATTTTCTATAACAAAGTTAAACAATTTTCTATTAGTAAAAAAGTTACTACTTAAGTTATTAATAAATTTATTAATAACAAAAACAATATTATTAGTATTAACTTAAATATACTTAAAGTTGCTTATAATTCTGCTAATAGTATAAGTAACTTTTAAAGCACTATAGTTAAAGTTAGAAATAATACTTGTTAAAACTTTTTTTTAGCTACAATTTATAGTTTTATTACTTTTAAAAAGCTATTTACTACTTTTTATGCTATATTATATATTAACTCTAACTTTAATAAATATATCCTTATTAAATATAGCTTTAATACAAATAATTAGAAAGTTTATTATAAAATTAACGATATTTTAGACCTTTTTACTTTAATAACGCTATAGTATAAAAGTAAAAACGTTAACTTATCTAATATTATAGCTTCTTTTAAAAAGCTTAAAGAGCACTTGCATACCTATTTAGCCTAATTTTACTTAGTTAAAAAAAACAATAACAATTTAAAGCTTAAAACTTTACTTTTATAAGCTTAACAATTACTTTTTATATAGCCTTATACTTTTAGCTAACACTTGTTTTACTAGCAACTTATTTTTAGCTAACAAGACCTTAAAGCTATATTAATTTTTTGCACCTATAGGCAATAACGCCGTTATAACAATTAAAAAGCTAATATATACGCTTTTAGCATTAATAACGTTAAAAAGATTTACGCTAGCTTAAAACAAGCCTACAAAAAGCTATAGAAATATAAGTTACTTTTTAAAAAAATGCTTAACTATTAAGCAGCTATTATTCTCAATTCTAGTAAGTAATTAAAAAGCCTTCAAAAAAAAGACCTTATAAAAGCTAATTAAGTTTAACAAATTATAACATTATACTAGAAAAAGTACTACTATAATAATATTGCTTCTAAAATTACTGTTGCTATAAATCCTACTGCTTCTACATTTACTACTAAAAAACCTATAAGTAAAACCTATAATAGCTTTAATTTAAATAATAACTTTAAGCTTTATATAAATAAATTAAAATGCTACTTACATATAAAAAAGATTGGCTATACAAATATAGACTACAAGCCTTTCCTTTAGTAGCAAAAGCATAAAAAGTAATTCTTTATATTTAGCTAGTTTGCTACCGATATCCTATTTATACCGGCAATATCAGCCAAGTATAAGCGAGTATTTAGCTAGTATAAGTTAACTATAACTTTATAACAACTATTCCTTAAAACAAGTACATTAAAGGCTATTTAGTACCTTTAATACTAGCTATAAGACAACTTAACAGACTTATAAGCTTTAATAAAGGAAATAGAAAGCTTTAGCCCTAATTAGCCATATATTTAATTTACTTAGGTTGCTTATTAATTAACTTAGACTAAGCCAGTTAACAGAATCGGCCAATTCAGTCAAATAAACAATTTTTAGGCTTTAAGGCAGTTAAAACCAGTTAATTGGCGATTATTTGACTGACTTTGATTGTGGGAAGCGCTGCAAAGAGTAGACCAGGAAACGAAGCACTCTGGCGTGGTTATTCTCTCTATAGACTGCCTCTTGTTGGATTTACCACTACGCTAAAAGAATTGGCTTGACCGGCCAATTATTAGCCACTGTACTGTAATGTTATATACTTAGGTATCTAATACACCTCCTTAGTTTTGCTATCTGTATAAAGTGTAGTCCTAGTAAACAGTGTGGCAGGTTTAGGGGTTGAGCAGACCTTGCTCACCCCCTGGTATATTTAGCCCGCGCTAATCCATCCAAATTAACCCATACCAATTCTGACAGAACGGCTGCGTTACGTTCAATCAGGATTATTCCCGAGCTGACCTAACCTTGCTGTGCACTTAGTGCGGCCCATGCCCTAATTAGGGAAGCGCCTGGCCTGAAACTTAATTCGGAATGCGCTATAGCAGTTTCGCTCCCCACCACCCATAAACGCGGCCGGACATTATTAACTTGGAGATGCAGCAGCCAGTATGTATACCTGTTCCACTGTTGCCTGCTAGAGCACTGCCCAAGGATGGAATCCCACACGAAAGACCCCGAACCCCTACCACGTCTGGTGCACATAGGCGAAATACAGTTCAAGCTGGGCGAAGTGGTCACTGGCAATTCGACGCCGCGAGGAACTTTCCTTTTCTGCCCCATAATTGGTGGTGAGTTGAAATAAGACACAGACATGGCCCGGCCCGCTGGAAAGCCCCCTAAAAAACTCCTACCAGCCGATCAGTGACCTGGCACTCAAGCGAAGGCAGGACACTTTACTACCGTCTTCCCGTTACCGGACGGATTTGGCATTCACTCGGAGGCAACAGAGGGCCTGCGGGCAGAGGTGCTTCCAGGCGGTGGCGATTATCCGCGAGTACATAACGAGGAGCTTACGGAGCTGAATGTCAGCGTCGTCGCCAAGGGTCTCAACAACGATCATATATTTCGAATCACCTCTTTCGGTTTATGCGAATGGAATCAACTCGTCTACAACATGATGGGTCAGACAGCTGACGCGCGCTCGACAGAGATGGGGGAAGTCAACGCGTGGCAGGTTTTTCGCTTCAACACTGATAGCCCGGAATATGCCTGGCTGAATTGGGCCTGCGTCATTGGGCAAGAGAGACTGATTTACGAAGATGGTCGCATGGCTGAGACTCAAATGAAATTGTTCCAATTTCTAGTCAAATAGCGATATAGAGATACTCCAATGATGATCTCGGCGACTTTGGCTCTAGGCTACTGTAATCATGTTCTTGTGAGTCAGTCGTGTTAGGTAGATGCCAATAATCAGATGTCATGCATTGCTTAATCACATACTGTCGGTGATTGGTGAGGGTGACCGTGCTTGAGTGCCATGGTTCTACAGAGATAGACGATTACGCTGTCGGGGCTATCTATGAATTTGTTACCGAGGCGAGATGTGAAATCTCGGGGTACAGTATCAGCGCCGCGTGAGTCTCATGTCCTCCTAATATGAGCCACTATAAGAGCTCCAGAAGACCTTGGTACTGGAAGCGTAGAGCGTATTGGGCTATATAATAGGTCACGAACTACGCGAAGATGCGATTTAGTATCAGGACCTGAATTGTGACTCTCTGACCGGTAAGTAAGTAGAAAGAATAGAAGGTCTGGTGGCTACTTAGTAGGTATGGGACATTAGGTAGGTAGAGCCAGGGCCAGTCAGGTGACCTGATTACATGTTCACAAAGCCCAGAGCAGGAAACCGCCACGTACCCGTATTCGGACGAAACCGAGCCGTACCTACCATCTTGCTGTCCATCTATTTTGGAAGGCTCGGAAGTACATGTTTCGCATCCGGTCATCGCTGCGTCGGCTTTACTTCATTGCTCGAAACCTCCTGCTTGTTTCTACATTACCGCAAGACTTGAACTGTCCGGCAACATAGGTGCCTTGATTTGCATCTCCTGGATTGCCGAGCAAGATGTATGAGTTGCAAGAACATCGAAAGTTCAGTGCGCTGGATGAAGTGCTTCCAGCGTTTTACTACTGCTACTTGCTTTGCTTTCCTGTTAGCAGCGACAACAAGACGGCCACGTTCGAGCTCTTGCAGACGTCCCTCTCCTCACTCTCGGCAGAGCGCCCATACCTGACTGGTACAGTCCGAAGGGATACGGAAAACAGTGTGCGCAAAGGTCATCTCATCCTCGACATACCGAATCCCTTCGAGGACCTTCTAATCGTGTTCAACGATCTCACGGGCTCAGATTCCCAATGGAAGGAAACATATCAGGATCTGGAGGACGCTGGCATGCCGCCGCACAAGCTGGATGCAAACGTATTGGCACCCCTGACAGCCGGTATTGGGGAGACACGGAAAGTCATGTCGGTGCAGGCCAACTTTATTCACGGCGGACTACTCCTTGCCTTTTGCTTCCATCACAACTTCGTCGACGCATATGGAGCTGGACGCATTATTGCAAGGTTTTCAGAGCACTGCAATGGGACTGTTGATCTCAAGAATCTCACCGATCCAGCGAGGGACGGTACCAGTGCGAGGGGCAGAGCAGACCTCCTCGATACTGAACTTCTGAAAAAGCAGTACAAATTCGAGGACCTTGAAAGCGACCCAAACCTTTGGCGCCTCAACTGCCTCGAGTTCAGGGGTGTCAATGATTTTCGCTGGCCCGATTTTATCCCTTCTCTGCTTCCAGTGAGGAAGCCACCAGTTATCTCGAGTATGTTCACGTTCAGTTCAGACGCGTTGGCAGAAATCAAGGCTACGGCACGGCCGAGTCAAAGCGGAGCCTGGGTGTCGACAAACGATGCGTTAGTGGCGTTTCTGTGGCGACATGTCATGAGAGCTCGCTTTCCATCATCGATAACCGAAGGTGAGCCTCCAGACCGCAAGTCAAACGTGGTGGTGGCACTTGATGGCAGAAAGGACCTTTCCATATCACCAACCTACATCGGCAACTGCGTGTTCCACTGCTTTACGGAGCTGCCGATAAATATAGTAGGAAGTGAAAACACGCAACTTGGCGAGATTGCGATCAAAGTCAGACAGACGATCACCTCGGCCCGAAACGAAACGTTGCTGAAAGATGTCGTCGGGCTAGCTGCCACTCATCCTGACTGTCAAGCAGTCAAGTACGCGAACGACAACCTGGGGCGTGACCTATATGTTACCTCTTGGGTTGATCTGCCAGTCTATAAGCTTGAATGGGGCCCCCTTGGTAAGGCCGAGTTCTTCCGCATTCCAAACCGGCATTTTGAAAGTCTATGTTGCATTTTGCCGCCAAAGAATGGGGTTGTGCAACTGATTACATCAATGGAGGAAGATCATACCAAACGGCTTTGTTGTGACACAGAGTTTACTAGATTCGCAACGTATAGATATTAGCAAATCCACAGCGTCGTCTCAGACTCAATGCTTCCCTTTGTATATCGGTCATTAGCTAGTCAGTGGATCAATGCACTTATTCAAATCTACCTATTCACGCGAAAATTAGACCAAAATCGACAACTAGTTTGCCGTTAAGTCTGAAATGGTCCCAAATTTATTGACCCCATTGTGCGTCGCGTGTGCTAGTTCCTTTGGCTAAGTGAAATCTGACATTCAGGTCTGGCTTGTCCCACATGACATGGACCTTGCTTTGTCCTTCCCAGTCCAGAGACTGATCCATCAGCTCCATATCATATTTCCAGCAAAGTTTCGAAAGGATCAGATTCAGCTCCACAAGTGCAAAACTATATAGACTGTCAGCTTCCATGTCTAAAATCTACCGAAAGCTGTGCGACTTACTTTCGCCCCAGGCATCCTCGAGGTCCCAAGCTGAAAGGCTGAGATGCTTCTTTGATATCGGTCGACTTCTCGTCCAGCCACCTGCTTGGATCGAATTTCATCGGATCTCTGAAGAATTGGGGATTGTGCGTCACCGCCCATGCACTGGTATAGATCTCGGTCTAGGTTTGCACTGGTAAGCATCGCTATACCTACGAGCGAGAAGAAATGTGGAAACACGTACACCTTGAGGTATCCATTCGCCATCGATCGCGAAACCTGTTGATAGCCTCGGGAATCCCTGTGAGCCGGGGGGATAGATTCTGAGCCCCTCGGCGATAACCGCTTGTAGATATGGCAACTGCTGTGCAGAGGTCGCGTTGATTGACTCATAGGTAGGGAAGCGGTTCCTGATTTCCTCACACATAGTTTCGTATACCTCCGGGGTCTTGAGGAGGTAGTACACCGTAGCCGCCAGGAAGGTTGCGACAGTTTCGCCTCCAGCAAGGATGAGAGTAGATGCATGAGCTGTCATCTCCTCGCGATCAACCTGGCCGGACTCAACCTTCGAAACCAGATTGGACATGAAGTCTTTCCGACCATTGTTGCTGGTCATGCGCTCAGTGACTTTGTCTCTGGTATATTGAGAGTGCTTATTTCGCACAGCAGTCAGAAAGGGGGCCAAGAATCGTGCCGCTGTTAGTGCAAACGGCAGGCGCCGCAGGTTGTCCGCAACGGTGACAAAGTAAAGATGTTTGAAAATCATTTCCTGCCAGAAGTGAGGCTCACCTCGGACGATACTGTCGAAAGATTGCCCAAAAGCCATCTCTCCGAGTATGTCGAAGGCTACCATTTCTGTCCATTTAGTCATGTTCAGACCATTTGTCTCGGAACCGCCGTCGTTGCCAAGCCGCGTGACAAAAGCATCGACGATCTGAGAGACAAACGGCTCCTGCTCCACAAGGGCTTGCGTGGAAAATGCGGCAGAGAGGAACGACTTCATCTGTCGGTGCTTGTGCGGAACTCTCTCACTTCCAATGCAGAGCGAGTTGAACCCTGAACCGTACATGTCGTAGAACTCGCTTTTTGTCGGCTGCATGCCTCCTGGCCGGTGGCCGTATATTGCCTTCCATGAGGACACGGAGGCAAATGAGAGCTCGTTTGGAGAGACTCTAAGAATAGGACCTTTTTGGAAAGGTCAGCATATGTTTCCGCCTAGGCACGCATGAACTTACCGTATTTCTGGTGGCCAGCCTCTATGGATCGGTGGACTCTGCCTTGCAAAGTCTTTTGCATTCGCCATAGCTAATAAAATCAGTGAGAAGAATAGTGAGAGTCTGTCAATATCGTACTAAGGTCGACCTGGCTAATAGTGGTCCTGGAAACCTAGCTAAGGGATGGAACCAAAGGTTATAGACTATAAGGCCAGCAAGATAGCAGAGGGTCTAGCCACTTGTTAGCAAAATGAAGCGCTGGGTATGGTATAAGGATCGAAGTGTATGGTCACTGAACAATTTCAAGGAGCTTACTGCTGCAAGAATGCCGCTTGGGAGCATGTATATGATCTGAGTGACCATATTATGGGCCGATAAGAAAGACATCAGAGACATGATCGTGTTTGCGCAGGAAAATCCGCTTGTAAGCTACAGCGAATAGAGCTACAGAGCGTTTCAAATTGTATTAGATATACTGTGATAAGGATGAATATCTAGGACCTCCGTAAAACAAGCTACTCTTTAAGAAAATCGTGTTATGGCTTATGAACTACAACAATCTCGCATCATCAGACCGATTCTGGGTCGCATATTTTCCTTTGAAGGTCAATATCCCTCTATCTCGCATGCTCGGACTAATGCTGTTTCGGGCCACACCTTTGCCTTCTCAGTGCCTCTCTCGTATGTTCACCCTCCAACCCGGCCAGGGGTGGTGGTCAATGCCAATTCTTGCTTACAGGCCATAAGACCTCCCTGGTCAGCCTGTGCCCTTCTCTACTTCGTCTAGGCGGGATGATATGGGAACGCGATCCCACCTTTCCAGCAAAAGAAACGGAACGCGACTGGACTGAGCCGCCGGAAGGAAGACCCATCTCACATCAGCAATATGCCCAGCTTCTGGTCTGATCACACCGTCGGACTTATTGAGTGGTTCAAATTCAATTTATAACCGGCCAGAGAAGCGGTTTCACACATGATTTGCCATTGCCTTTGACGATATCCCTCGCGCTCCTTTACTGCCGTCACATGGCCTGCCCCTATTACCCCTGAATGATGCTAGTGACGTCTCGCCTTGGATATTTGGCGACGCTGTCCTAATATCTAAAGACGACCCTAAACCCGTTCTGGAAGATGCTCCACACAGCCCACCTGAAGCTCCAATTCTAGAAAGGGTTTAAGGTCGTCTTTGGATATTGGAATAGAGTTGCCAAGTATCTGAGGTGTGTCGTCAACCCTTCATTCAGCTATTTGATATAAGCGAGTTACGTAGTCAATTTAATGATGGTGGTTGCATTCGCGTAATTGTCCATGTTGTGCCGGAGAAGTCTTATCTATGACCCTATGACATCTCCGCAGCAAAATTTACGGTACATCCAAAAGTCTGGCACTAGGTCATTCAAGGGATAGTCCCTATACTTAGTCCTAATTGGGTAACTATATGATCTGACTGACATTATCCCTCGTGTACTTTGTAAAATAGGCGTGGATACTACAGGTAGGCATCCACTTTGACAGGTCCTCTCTCTCCAGGACTTTTTCTAACCCCTGTTTAGCCCACACCCTCCCTCCCTGCTCACATCAGCTACATCGTCTAAGCGCACAAATACTGGCTTTTTATTAGCATATTATATATTCAAGCTTGTACCTATTGTTCTAGTTGCAACATCTAACATGGGTACATGTATAATTAGGTGAGAACTGGGGGGGGACGAACATTACATGTACTTCTTCTTTCTCTCTTTTGCGAGCCGTATTCGAATAACTGTATCAATGTTACCGTCTATCCAGTATTCTATTCACGGTATGCGAAGAGAGAGTATAAGGCTTTTTTTTTTTTTTTCCTTTATAACATGGATTGAAATTAACATAAGCCTTGGTGCCGAGCTGACATTCAAAGAGACCCAGCAGTGTCCCAGAGGCTCCTTAGCTGACGTAGCCGATGCGTCAATCCAACAACAAATGCCGGTCTGATCCTCCTGATGTGCCAAGGTTGGGTGATCAATAATGCAATGCAATGCAGCCCTGCGGCGGCTGTTGGCGATAACGAGCGAAACCAGTGCATTGACGCGTCGCCATTTATTTCTATGCGTGTTATGGATTTCAGATGTAAGAGAGACAGACCATCAGACTGCATGCATTCCTGATTTCCTAACTGTCATTTGCTACGTTGCGGCATATGTGACGTGACGTGCTGATATGAGCGCTACAATTGTCCTACCATGGTGGCCTAGGGGTAGCGGGGTGCGGTCTACAATGAAGTGCGAGAGCTCATAGAAGGCTATCATAGGAAGTAAGGCTGCATCTGCATTGCAAGATGTCAGGCAAGATAACCAAAAAACAGAACTCGCAGTGCAGCTAACATGCTGGTCGGCCAATTTCGAAGCCCGAGTACCTCCACGGATACGCTTTTAAGGCAAGCGCTCGGGTCTCTACGTTTCACAGGACTCTGAGATCCAAGATTGCTTTCCTCTACTTCGACGGAATGTTCGGAACTCTCAGGATCAACTCCAAGAAGGATTCCGTGGAATTCATCGAGCATGCCAAAGGAGAGGCTGCAACCAGATTGGGAGGATACGTCTTCTCACAGTCCGCTTGCGAGCGCTGCCGGTTGAAAAAGGTAATGACCTCTCGTACTGGCTCCGATCTCCGGAATGCACACTGATGTAACTCTTCTGGTTAGCTAGGTTGCAATAAACACCGGTCCGGCTGCGATCGCTGCAAAGACCAGGGGCTGAAATGCTCTTACCAAACGGTAGCCAAGAGCAACAGCTCGTGGTCGAGTTCAACGTCACATTCTCAAGCCAATCTCTCTAGCACCAGTAGGACAGCCGGCCCCGGCAACAACTCAAGTCCTCGGGGCAATGATGCCGTCGATCCGGCGATTGGCGGGTGGACAATGGATGAGACCGACCCAAGTAGCGACGTACTGGCCACCACCCCCAAATCCTCACGAGATCCGAATCACGTGAACCAGAGTGAAGAATCGAATGTTGAAGACTTGGGCCAGGGACTAAAATTCGGGGGTGAGCTTGACTACTCCGAAACCGAACTTAACGATCTTTTCAGCAACATCGCCGATATCCAGCCAGACGATATGCAGACGGACGTTTTCACTGGTGCCGTATATCCAGCTCTCCTCGATGCTGAGGTTTTTGGCTCGATGACTGAAACAGCGAATTCTATGCTGAATGACATAGGCGACATCGTGGCATCTCAACCGACATCCGCCGATGCGCAATCGCCATTCATGGCCTTCGACAATGCACGTGCCTCGCCGTCCTCGTCCTCGCGCCAAACCTCCGATGCCTCAGTTAGTGATGATTCTACCGTAATAGGTTTTGTCCGAGCCAGACCGAGGATGGACTCCCCAAGTTGCCAATGTCAAAGATCCATCCTTCACGTCCTTGCTGAAGTTGAGTCGAACATTTTATCCGCCAGTCCCAGCAGTATGTACGCTACTTTGTCATACCAGCGTCGGGCAACAGCAGCAAGCAACAGCATCTTGACATCTCGCATCTGCAACTGCAAAATAGAATTCTTCGGACTTCTCGAGATCCTTGGCGAGAAGATCACCAGCCTCTCGGAGGCGATCATCGCCGCATTCGTCCGCCACGTGAAGGAGCAAAATGACTCTGTAGACTTTGGCGAGTCCGGTTCTCTTGACAAGCGTCTTTATCGCAACAGCGCAATACGACTGGGCGAGTTTCAAGTTCAGACTCTGCAGGAATTCATAGTCGTATCAGCTGCCGCTATTAGGCTGCAGTTGAAATATTCGGTAAAGTTTGTCTCTCGCACTCGTGCCCTTGCGATATCGATGAATCGTCTTGCGCAAGCTCAGAGCCTTGAGACACTTGAAAGCAGGCTTAAAAATCTCTTCACCAAGATGCAACGAATGACCTTGGATTTAGAATCCGATTGTTGCAATATATGAGGCGCCTGGTGCCGCTACAGGCGCTTGGGAGAATCGCAGATTACGGTAGATTCCTACAGAGCGTAACGGATATATGTACAAAGTGTTGGAATTAGGTGGCTGGGTACTTCGCACCACACACATCTGCCTCATAATGTAGAGGTACCACCTCATCTAGTGTCCCCTGGACTTGTTCATTGACCTACTCAATCATACGGTACGTCAACCTATAACCATAATCTCAACACAAAGAGTACCTGTCGATTGTAGAGCTTAGATGGTCGGTCGATATTTATAGTCACTTCAGTCAGTCATTACGAGCATAGAGAGATCACTCGTCCTATCGTATACTAGCAACACAGATGATGAGTGAAACTGACGGACCACCGGGGGTTTCCCCTAATACTTCTATATCTGCGAGCTACCTTTCCATATCTGGTATCGCCCCGACATGTCTACGACCGACACCCTCTAAGAGGGCATGTTCCGACATAAGACTGCTCGAGACTATTTATTTGCTTGATCATCATGCTGAGACCTAGTAACGTGAGAGAGTGGCATGGATCGTGACGCCCAGTAAAAGCAGTCGGCCACAGCCCAGAGATTCCGAATTCCGGACCGTCTACCTAGCACTTCTTCGCAAACCGGCAGTCATGTATGCACCCAAAGCTCCAGAGCTGCTTGTACTACCTCTACTATCGACCTTGACACCCAAGACTAGTTTACTGATCGGAGTGAGTACCCTGCATTCTTCGCCCTCAAGGCATTTCTAAAGTAAGAACACAGCTTGCTCTCGCTATCACCGCATATCGCTACTATAGGCACACACAGCATCCGCTGTACAAGTTCCCAGGACCCCGATCGGCCGCATGGAGCAACTTGCTTCACTGTTACTATTACATCCGAGGTCGACAGCCATTCAATTTGCTTGAGCTGCACAACCAATACGGAAGCGTTGTTCGGACGGCTCCAAACGACCTCTCCTTCAACACGTCAGGTGCATTTCGAGATATTTACAACTTCCGACCCGGCCATGAAACCTTCATCAAGAGCGACTTCTATGATGGGGGCGTCTTTGCGGACAAAGCTTATTCCATCGTGAGCGAGCGTGAACCTGGCAAGCATGGACATATGCGGAAGTATCTCAGCCACGCATTTTCGGACAAGTCGCTGAAAGCGCAAGAGCCGCTTATCGATGAAGTTGTCAACGCGTTTGTTTCTCAGCTGGGCGTGCATGGTTCGCAAAAGGATGGCATCGACATTGTTGTCTGGTTTAATTTAGCCACTTTTGATATCATTGGTTCCTTGGCATTTGGAGAGTCTTTCGGAGGGGTCAAGTCAGGTCAGTGCTCCAGAGTCAGACCTCATACATCGCACCTATACTTGCTTATCATTCGCATAGGGGAAGTTCATCCTTGGATTTCGCGAATCATCACTGCGATCGGGCAGAGTGCTTTGGGAGATGCCTTTAGGCGGTTTCCGGCATTCGCAGCCACATCCAAATGGTTATTCCCGAGAGCAATTGAGAAGATGCTAGAAGACACGGCACGCCATGAGAACTATACCATGTCACTGATCGATAAGTACGGCTCCGAAGCTCCACGGAGCCATCTGTGGAAATCTAACACTTCGATGTAGGAGGCTGAGCAACCCATCTACTCGACCAGACTTCTTAACGCGTATGCTGGAGAACAGACCAGAAGATTTGACGGATGTCCAGATCGCAGCCCATGCTTCTGACTTTGTCATTGCAGGCAGCGAAACGACGGCGACAACATTGAGTTGCATCGTGTACTATTTGACCAAGAACCCATCAGTATATCAGAAAGCCACGCAAGAAATCCGAGACAGGTTTGAAAGATTTGAGGACATTCACTCAATACCTGCTCTACAACTCAAATATCTTCATGCGTTAGTTCTCGAGGGGATGCGAATCTATCCACCTTTGCCGCTGGCCTTACCGCGAGTCGTTCCCAAAGGCGGGGATACCATCGACGGCCACTTCGTCGCAGAAGGGGTAAGTCCAGATCCATATTCTCCTGGGCTGACGCTTCTAATTGGAAGCAGACAATCGTGTCGGTCAATCCCGTAGCAGCTTGTCTATCTGCACAAAACTTTGATGCGCCACTGGAATTCAGACCGGAACGGTGGCTCGAGAAGAATTTGGTTGATGATCACGAGGCCTCGCAGCCCTTCTCGATGGGACCTCGAGGATGTCTTGGAAGGAATTTAGCATGGATCGAGTTGAGTTTGCTGCTCTCGAAGATCCTTTGGGTTTACGACATCGAGCTCTTAAACACAGACGTTGATTGGCTAAGGGATTCCAAGATGGCGATGCTGTGGAAGAAGCCGAAGCTAATGGTTAAGACTACTCCTAGGCAAGTTATTACATGAATACAAATGTGTACCTAGTATACGGTAGTATAACTCATCATGTGATCTCAGAGGTACGTGAAGCTTCGTGAAATCAAGTAATAAAACTATGGTAGCTTTATGAATTATCCGCGGGGGCTTCGTTTTTGGTATTATGAGCATGACTTCAACGTTTGATAGATTTACGGATAGCCTGACAACTCTGTGTATACGGAGGAGCTCTACCGGCTATAAAAAACGGACCAGGGTTTAACCCGCGCTGTACGGAGAGGTAATTGCCCGGGACAGGGTATGTATTAGGCTCACAAGTCTAAGCTGCAAGTTCTTGAGGCTGTACTTGATTACAAGGGAGCCTCCAACTCACGGAACTCAACCTCTACCTGAAGTCTGCCGTAGCTTGCTGCTTTTTGGTCAAGTCGGCGTTCCGCCAGCCAAACCAGATCGGCCGAAGATCAGCCAACTTTTCCTCCATTTCAGTGTAGTCTTCTCCCAACGTCAAAATTGTGCGCCCATTCCACTTGCCTTCCAGGTCCAGTACGTTCTCTTTGCCGTAAGTCTCAACCATCCGCGGCTGACGGGCCACAGCAGAATACACCACTGCCAGGCCCACCATGTGAGCAGAACTGACGGGTAGTCCGGTTGCCATGAGCGGCCCAGCAATGTCCATAGGTAGCAGCTTCGTGATGGTCGCCGCCGGCGCAACTGCATTGATTGAGATATCGAAACGGGGGAGCGTCGAGCGCAGAGAGCGAACGAGGCCGAGCACGCCTACCTTGGTAGCGCTGTACACCGGCAAGTTCTGCTCCGGCGCGTATCCAGTCGCACTCGCCGTGATGACAATGGAGCCACCCTTGCCTTGCCTTCGCATGTAGCTAACCGCCAGTTTGGTAAACATGACGGTACCTTTGAAATTCACGTCTACCACCGCGAATCCCGGCTCCTTCAGCTCGCCCTGCTCGTCAAAGGTATCCTCGAAGTACGGCTGTTCTTCGGAGACGCCAGCGTTGGCCACAGCAATGTCTACGTGGCCTGTTTGGGCAAATCCGGCTTTGAGTTCGGCCCAAGATGTGACGTCTGTTCTAATGAAAGTCGAATCTTCGGGCGCTTCGCCACCGTCGGGGGGGTTGCGGTCAAACAGGAAGGTTTTGGCGCCAGCTCTGGCAAAGATCTTTGCAGCGGCAAGCCCAATGCCAGAGGCTCCGCCGCTAATGACAACAGCTTTGCCGTCGAGCCGAGGAATGTCTTCTTCTTTGATGCTGAGAGAGGTCATGGTAGCTCTTGGTAGGTTGAACTGACAAGTGGTGGCACCTCAATGTATTCAAGTCGAGCAATAAAGCTAAAGATGCTAGCTGCCACATCGGGCAATCGTGGCGGTGTTCTTCAGTTTTCATAAGCACTGCAATGGACTCATGCAACTCGAAATATGCCCAGATAGGCAAACAGCCGGAACAATGAAAAAGTTACCAAAACGGGATACGGCATGGCTCAATTCTGTAAGCCTCCCCTTCCTAACTTAGGGGATAAAATAGCTTTCCGTCACAGTAAAACGACGCGCCGTTCCTGTGCTACCACAGTAACGGCCCTTATATCCGCGACACTTTCTTTGAGTTGTGCTTCTAATAAAGCCTTTAAATGGCTACTTGAAGCTTTCTGTAATTATTGAACTTTGCTATTGCGAGTACTACATAAATACGAAAGAAAGTAACTACGTGTCGCGATAACTATATGCGTCGACGAGCAGTCTCATTTCGCCCCAACGGCAGCCCTAGAGAGCCGAACCTGAATCTTTTATGCTGGAGCGTTGATGAGCTTAAAGCCGCCAGGCGTCAAGGTTTGGAAGACCTGGTCTGGATCGTATCTCTTCGCAATCTTCCGCAGTTTCGGCAAGGCTGTTCCTTTCGAGAACTTCTGGAAGACGTCTTTGGTCTGGGTGGGTGCTCCATCATTCAGGTAGACAAAGTCATAGTGAAGGCCTGCCTTCTTCGCTCGGCTGTCGAGTTCATCGATCATGTCTTGGAAGAACTTGTAGATTGTTTCATCGTCCTTGGCATCGGCCCAGTTACCACCGTACAGAGCAGCTAGTAGGAAAGTTAGCTCGTGAGCTGGGTGATTGTAGATACAATCGCAAGATGCTTACCCAGAACACCGTTACCAAGTGGGTCGTAGAGCCCTATCGGATCTCCGCCCGAGTTTTTGGCGGCTTTGATCATGCCAGGGGTAAAAAGCTGATAGGTATTGGAGACGCCGAGATCTACGGTATCCTTGATATGGGGGTTTGCTGCAATCACGTCGAAGAAAGTCTGGTTGATCAAGTACACTGACTCGGCGCTAGAAGCCAAAGCCGTGGACGAAAAAAGCTGTCTCCGGTCTCCTACTGCGAAGTTCGCGGGATTCGTGTCATTTTGATGGCCCAAAATTGTCTTTGCAACACGGAAGTCCTGGAACGTAGAAGGTATTTCGGTGAAGTTCTTGAGAGCAGCAGGTGCCGGGTCATCGCCCCTGTACATATAGATACTATAGGCCGATATCTCGCCAGTAGTCGCGTTGTACATGATCGTGGGATCTGAGTGAGCTGCGGGATCGCTGGAACCACCGGACGCAACAGCATAGCTTGCGTATGCGTTGACCAAGGGATCCAAAGCCGAGGCGTCGTATAAAGCGCTACCACCCCACATGTACGGGACCGAAAAGGTTTTTAGATCGAAACGCGTAACGATACCGAAGTTAAAAGCACCGCCCTTCAAAGCCCAGTACAAGTCGGCGTTCTGTTGCGCATTCGCCTCGCAGACAGTACCGTTGGCGAGCACAACTTCGTAATTGACGATCCCGTTCGCTGCCCAACCGTGGTCTTGCTAAATTAGTCCAATTCTCAATGGAAGTGACCGATCCTTAACATACCGCTGCTGAAATAAGAGACACCGCCACCAAGCAGCACGCCAGACACTCCGACCGGCCCAAAGCGTCCACCAGTAACGGCAAGACTGTCTTTAGCAAGTACTTGGTAAACATTCAGCCAGGGGTTTCCTGCGCCAATCCGGATAACAGATTTGGAGTGATCTGAGTACTGCACACTGTTCAGGCTGGTGGTAACCATGAGCACACCATTGCTGATGTCGGCAGCGCCAGGGATGGGCATATGCCCTTGCGTGCGAACAGCAAAGGTCTGGTTAGCTTCACGAAAGATGGCCAGGCCACCAGCTACTTCCGTGGCCGAAGCCGGAGCGAAAATACACGTGGGCACCGTTTGACAAGTCTGAGACCACGGTTCTATATCGCAAGTGTTAGCCTCCTTTCCGCGTAGGGGGCCTGACATGCATGAGCGAGAGGAGATCATTACCAATCACATTTTCAGTAAAGGCTGAAGATCCAGGGTTAATGGTACTCTTAGGATAGCTTTGTGACAGCTGACGGCATACATCCGGGCGAGGGTTCAGGACGCTGGCCGCAAGACCCTGGCTAAGGTGAAGGGAGAGAGAAAGGGCCAGAGAAGACGAAAGGGAAAGCATAATGACTGTTTAGAAAGATACCGAATCCGAATTTGGAACCAATGATATCAAGCAGAAAAGGTGATGCGCAGCTGCCAGGCCAGCATCTTTATTTAATACCTACTGAATGAGTCGCCTCTTCGCGCGTATAGGAACTTCAGCCATGTTTAGCATCGTCAGTCGCGTATAGCATTGTAAGCGTCAGCTACGCGTCAGAGGAATGACCTGGGAGGTGGGTAATCTCAGTCAGCCCGCAGCCATTCAAACAGATTCGAAGCCCATCCGAGTCCCGACACCCGTTTAAAAATGGGACCAACAGTTCCAGGGTTCTATGTTTGTGAGGGTGTTCTACATTTGTGAGAGCGCTCTACTCCACCTCGGAAATTTGCCTATTTGAGAGGTGTCCCGGTTGAATCTGTGGATACGTCCTGGAAACGGCAGGTTATTGACAAGTCGCTAACCTGGACAGAACACCAGATTTTCTGTACTCTGGTATTTCCAGACGATACGTCGTCCAGATGAATCAAATAATGCCTTCTCGCACTTACTGAATGTTTTTATAAGCGATGTATAACTTCGAACCCGACTTCGAACCCGATTAGCATTACCATACTGCCGACATGGCTACCTTAGTAGAGACCCCTTCTTTTTCGACCCAACCGTTCGTGCAGGCCGAAGCGATAATCAGGCCAAGAAATGACACAACTATGACTCCTCCTTCTACTAGGTGGTCGTACCGTTGCCATCCGCGGCTGAAGGAGGTACAGGACGAAGTCGATGGATATTTTCTGGAGAATTGGAAGTTTCCAAGCTTCAAGGCTGTTCGCACCTTCTTGGATGCCAAGTTTTCCGAGGTGACTTGTCTTTACTTCCCTCTCGCACTGGACGATCGCATCCACTTCGCCTGCCGATTACTGACAGTGCTCTTCCTCATTGATGGTGAGTGCAAAAGGACTTGGGCTAAAATAGGCTTTACTGACGAGGGTAGATGTTCTTGAGCACATGTCCTTCGCGGACGGAGAAGCCTACAACAACAGATTGATCCCGATATCGCGTGGAGACGTCCTCCCGGACCGAACCAAACCAGAAGAGTTCATTCTCTATGACCTCTGGGAAAGCATGCGCGCCCATGACAAGGAGCTGGCCGACGAAGTTCTCGAACCAACCTTCGTGTTCATGCGCTCGCAGACAGATCGAGCGCGTTTGACCATCCAAGAACTGGGACACTATCTCGAGTATCGTGAGAAGGACGTAGGCAAGGCGTATGTTCTCGCTCATGGATTCTCGCTCGTGATACTGACTATTCGGGTAGGTTGCTTTCGGCACTGATGAGATTCTCGATGGGACTTAGACTCAGTGCAGATGAGCTCCAGGGTATGCAAGCCCTAGAAGCCAACTGTGCAAAGCAGCTTTCTGTAGTCAACGACATATACAGTTATGAGAAGGAGGAGGAAGCGGCTCGGACTGGGCATAAGGAGGGAGCCTTCCTTTGTTCAGCTGTGAGGGTGATGGCTGAGGAGACCAAGCTTGGTGTGCCCGCAACGAAGCGCGTGCTTTGGTCCATGACCCGGGAGTGGGAGACTGTGCATGACGAGATCGTGGCAGAGAAAATCGCATCTCCAGGCGGCTGCTGTGAAGCTGCTAAGGCGTACATGAAGGGCTTGGAGTACCAGATGAGTGGCAATGAGCAATGGAGCAAGACCACGCGTCGGTACAACTAAATGTATAGACTCACTAAAGAATACCAGACAGAAGCTCAAAGAGCGCTAGATGGATGGAGCTTAGCCTACTTATATGCAGTACCATGCATGGTGCCTAACCGTAACAAGCAATAGCTGTGGCTCCAGAATTTGATAGAAAGGTATCCTGTTGTATCAAGCACCTTGTAATGTATATACTTTGTACTTATAAATTAGGTAGGTACTCAACCACTGGGAGAACCGCCCATTAGACATTCTTCCCAATACCAACTACCATTTGAGCACCAACCTATAGACCTAACCGTTGCAATAACTCAGTTTCCAGAAGCCATATATATTAACCTATTGTAATTCATGCTACTTTGTCTCCCTTTGAATGTCGACTTGGCTCCGTGACTTGCAAATGGAATAACGGGGCTGCTTATCAAAATAAATAGCCCGATCTAATTGGTAGATCTTGCTCGGAGAATACTTTCATTGGATGTATGCACTTATGCAAGAAGCCCCGTTTTTCCGCTTTTAAGTCACGGAGCCGAGCCGACATTGAAAGGGATAGCTACCACTGTAGGCAGGTACGCAAGGCGATATGCTGGATAACAGCAGGCGGACTTAAACATCCACCACGACCTACAATGTATACTATATGACTTCAAATTCGAGGTACCATTCATCGCTAATTCCGACGAACCAACAGCCGGGGCTTTGTCCCCGTCAGCTCGCTTGTGTGACTCTTGCTTTTCCCGACCCAGTTTGAGAAAAAGCCCGAGCCATCTATCAGCTGACTGCTTTAGGCATACTATTTATTGAATGTAGTAGAGAAGCTCCATAACCTACTGGGTATATATATATTGTATATTGTACTTGATATCCCAGGTCTCCAGGATAGACTTGGCTCTTCTTCGACACCTTCAATACAACCTATCAAGCCATCTACTTCACTATCTTTGACACTATTTACTAAATCTGTATATTTGGCTGCGCGTCGGCCGCGTATCCTATTTGGTTGACAACCTGCGCAACACCAGCTCCCACCCCTGCCCTCTAAAGAGACACCGTCAGCGGCATTCCACCTTCTCCGCCGCGCCAATTTGCAAAGTCCATTTACAAGCTAACCACGATCACCACGATCACCACAATGGCCAACCCGCTTATCAGCAATCACCATGGCAAGAATCGCAAGTACACTCAGGCCTTCTTGGAGCAGAATGGGCCCGGTGACGCCCGACCTACGGCCCTTGACATTCTCAGGGACAACGACCGGATCGGCACCATGAAGGACAAGGTGAACATTGCTGCTGCTGAAAATCAGAACTGCAATTGACTAAACTCAGGTCTTTCTTCTCACCGGGTCCTCCGGAGGCATTGGCATTGAAACTGGTCGTGCGCTCGCCGCAACTGGTGGTAAAGTGTACCTGGGCGTTCGTGACTTGGAGAAGGGAAAGCAAGCTCTGGGAGAGATCCTCGAACCCGGTCGTGTGGAGCTGCTTGAGCTAGACATTGGCTCAATGGAAAGCGTCCGCACCGCGGCCAAGACCTTTCTGTCCAAGTCGACCCAGCTCAATGTCTTGGTCAATAATGCCGGGATCATGGCATGCCCGCAGGCCAAGACGGCGGACGGCTTCGAGTCGCAGCTTGCAATCAACTATCTCGGCCACTTCCTTCTCTACAAGCTACTCGAGCAGACGCTCTTGTCCAGTTCCACGCCCGAATTCCATTCCCGCGTCGTCAACGTCTCTTCCGCCGGCCATCACATGAGTTCCGTTGTCCTCAGCAACATCAACCTCGATGGTGAGTACGAGGCATGGAAGGCGTACGGCAATGCCAAGACGGCTTGTATCTGGATGACGAACGAGATTGAGCGCCGATGGGGTTCCAGGGGTCTGCACGGCTTCTCGTTGATGCCTGGCGGTATTGCCACAAGCCTACAACGCCACGTCGACCCGGAAATGTTGAAGCAGTGGGGCTCGAGTGAGCCCTCGAGAAAGTATGGCAAGAGCCCGGCTCAGGGCGCTGCCACAACCATGACGGCTGCGCTCGGTAAGGAATGGGAAGGCAAGGGTGGTGTCTATCTGGAGGATTGCCAGGAAGCTGGCCCGATCCCCGAGGGTGGTACACTGGCTGTCGGTGTTGCACCATACGCCTTCGATCCGGAGGGCGAGAAGAATTTGTGGGCTTTGTCTCTCCAATTGTTGAACTTGTCCGAGTAGGTCGCAGGAGGCACATCTGTTAAAGAGATCTTGAGATTGATGGTGTCTGCATGTAACAAGGGCTTGGAATGCCTTCAATTCTACAATAATCCACTATGGTTGCAAAAGCCTCTAGAGATCTACTCCACTACGCCTGACATGGCGGATTCCTTCCTTATTTATAGGCCTGAATAGCCTCACTTACGTGACCTGTCTTAAACAGCACTATCACGAATACGTAGGCTTCACTGAAAGTCTCTGCGACATCAAAGTCAGCTTGGATAAGCTGAAAGTTCTCTCACAGTCTATTGCCATTGCTAGGATTGAAAAAATATCGAGAGCAAGCTTGCTAAGAGCTGGGTAGGTCTGCCAATATAAGGTTTACCATTAGATAAGGTCAGTGGCTGGTTGGGGTACTGATTGTCTATAGTACTGATCCAGCTCAGTGGTATAGTCAGTAAAGACTTCAACAGCTCGAGTTTTAAGCCATTAGTAATACTCGGAGTCCTCAGAGCTAGGTACTTGAAAGATCATTGAAAAGTCGCCTCTTAGTAGTGGGGAGACAGAAGTAATAGTCTCGTTCGCATACTATCGCTACTAATATAGGCACTATTTTCTGTTCATATTCTAGTTATGTGATCCCTTTAACTGTCTCTATCAAGACACCCCGCACGTGACGTTGCAGCAGCTGATGTGGCATTTGTGTGCGACGAGGCTGCATGGTATAAACCCCGCCTGGATCTTCCGCTGCCTTATGCGCTTGTCATATATGTTGGAAACTTCAATGAAAAATGAAAGGAAAACAACATGGCCGTCAAAGCACAGGAGTGTGTCGCCATAAAATGTGCCGAGAATATAGCAATGCTGTATCTCCTCCACACTGTCCCGGAAATGCCATCCACGAATCCCGAAACCGATGCTCAATCTAGGCAAATTGGATACTCTCTGCCTTTTGCGCAGGAACGAAGATTGGCTGGACTGCTCGCCTTTTTGGCGCAGATAGAGGACGATTCAAACCATATACCCGCAGTTTGTCTCCAAGAGGGACCCAAGAAGTGCTTTTTAAACATCCTACTCGCCGTGAACAGAGGCACGCCGGCAGATGGGAAAGCTTATGCATCCAAGATAAAAGAAGGGTTTGAGCAACTTGCGGCTATGCTCCGGGGTACGGACGGTAAGGCCGCTATGCTATAAAATTGATAGTATACCCAATAATCCTCTCCCTGATAACAAATCAGCAGACTACTCCGGATATCTCGAATGGAATGTTTTCGCTTCAATTATAGACATGTGCAGAGAGCGAATCCTCTGTCGTATGCGTTTTGCGAAGAAACAGAAATATCCTAATGGTAAAAAAAGAGTGACAATCTCGGAGGGACTACAACCAGTTATAGAGTACCTCAGTCAATACCCATCTGAGAGCACGAAGCTACTCTTAGATAGAGCTCGAAATGTCCTAAGGCTTGCTACCTCCTGGTCGAATCATCGAGCTCCTCAAGAGCTGGTGGAGCTAGTCGATGGTGTAAACACACTTCGACACACCCCAAGGTTGAAAGAAGCCATACTGAAATCCAATCCCCTTGGAGGACCCAGCTCGAAGTCCCACTTACTGAACATGATTCGAAAGGTGTCGAGATATCGCGAATCGGCGAGGATTTTGGTCGAGATGGTCCGCAAATTTCCCTTGGTGCGAAAAATGCAAGTGATTGTGGTTGAGTTACCGGGTGGTGCTTTCGGTCGGCCTACGATTAGCCAAACCTATCGGCCAACCATTAATTCCACAGTATCTCGACTTGAAGGCTTGAAGAAGAACTTGAGAGACGCCGAGAAGATGTGCGATATACTCAAAATTTCGATACAGGTGGCAAACACCCGATATAATGCACAGGTGGAACAAACCTTAAAGAATTCCAAGATTCATGCGGAGATTCAGCTTCTTTATTACTGCCAGACCATGGTTAATGGGACATATTTACCTCGAGCGGTATGCTCCAGCAAGAGTGCATGCTGGCTCTGTAATTCTTTCATCCGCCTCTATGGAAAACTATACACGCCACGCTCTCATGGGAGACTGTATCCAGGGTGGCGTCTGCCTCATCTCCACGATGGTTGGAGTAGTAACATCGCAGCAAGATTCAGCCGGCAACTTGAAAGTGCAGTGGCCGAAAGTCTGAAAACTTTGTTCCAGAGAAGAGAAAAAACCATCTACGGCGATCCTCTCGAGAGCGAGCTGAGTACTATAATATGGCCACTGTCACAGCTGAGGCTTCCGACCAATATTACTACTAGGAATGAGCAATTGGAGCATCTCGGTACCATCCTGGACCACGATTCCCCAGCACCACACGAACGAACTACGCCAGAAAGCCAAGATGAGGTCGTTTCGGGGAAGGAAAATGCGGCTGAAGATGCGAGTGCCAGCAGCCTCCACTCTGAGTCGTCCGACTGTACGGTAGCCCCAAGTGCTCCGGCAGGAGCCTGTTCGCTATCAAAAGGCATGCATCAAAATCACCAAGAAAAGACTGCGTCATATAGATTGGCACTCGGGGAAATTTCTTCAGTACTTCCCTCGGGGCCCATAAAGCTCCAGTTTGAGTACTCGGGCGGTTCTCGACAGGGACAGCATGATAATCCGCAAAAGCAACTCTCGTGCAAGATAGAGTGGCTTTCACTTGAAGATTACCGACAGCTTGGCCTTGGGGAGAATGTTATTATAAACACTGAGTCCCTGACCCGGGACGAGGTTTCCCTCAGCACAGATGCAGCCAATAACATCTATCTCGGCCTTGAAGACGCAGTTCTCAAATTGATGATGGAACCTATGCTGTTAACGACAGATGGTTCTAGCAAGATCTAAGATGCCTAACGTGCCAGGGAAGAGCAAGAGTATCCTCAAGAAGCCATTAGATTCGTGTATTGGTCACAGTGCGGCATATTACAACAAGACTTGGGCTAGAAGTAAAGGTCCTTTTTGTGTGTGTGTGAGATTACTTCACTGTGTGCCATTTATTCTGGTTTTGTTTATCGGTGAATAAGTTCGCTTAAATTCATCATAAGTCTGCATTGATACATAGCCCGCTATCAGGTATCCGGTACAACTCTGTAAAATATGGGCCCGCACTGTGACTTGCTCCCCCCTTTTTCGTAAACCCCAGTCATTATTCTGCAGTTATCACTATTTTCTACCAACTCTTGATAACCACTATATATTTTCCTTTATATAATCTCATTTGAATGACACGTAAATATCATATGGTAGACTAACTAGACAGGGATTTCAGCTTAGATGACAATGGGATGGCTTGGTTTTGACTACCAATTGAAGTATGTTTGATTCTACACATAAATGAACCCGTTCACACGCGTAAGTGACAAGGCAAAAATTAGCTAAGCTATATTTAATGTACTTTCAGGTAATTGCTTAGTACTGGCAATTGTCCTGGGAACTAAAAGGAAACCTGGTTGGCAATATCTAGGAAAGGGCGAGGAATGAGCTATAGTACCTCAACCAAAAGTGTATAGAATTTCCCCCTCTTAGTCCCCAAGTTATTACCCAGAAATAAGACTCTTACCTCTGAACATATGTAACAAGTCGCAATATACAGCCTGAAGGTTGGTGAGTCGTGGTATGCCTCTGTAGGTTAGGTCGACGTGCTGGTTTAGCTGGCTTGAGGATAAATTTGCTCCGCGTAAGATTCCTAAGGTACATAATTTTACTGTATCTTGTGTTGATCGTGGTACTTGTTGCTACGGTATCCCCGATGAACCCAACAACTGGAGCACTCCCCGAAGTGCCTATAACTTCCTGTATTGGATGAAAATAGCACAACTCGTTATGAATTCTGGTGCATTAAATTATTTATTTCCCTGTACACGCACTTCTACGCAACTCGGCTCGGGCACGTCCCTTCTAACTCCGACCGTCGCCGTCTCCATTCCCTTCTCCATGTCTACCACTTCTGCTTACGATTCTTCTTCCTCTTCTTCTCTTCTATTCACTTCTATGCTCCCAACACATAGTTCCGTACCTGTTTGCTGCTACCCCGCCTCAACTTTCCACCCGCCTTCCATATCTGACAGCTTCTTTAACTGTCAGAGCCCTCTTAAGCTCTGTCATCTCTGAGTTGGTATTTCGTCATCGAGTTGCCAAAGCTACAAAGATCGCGAGATTGTAAGCGCATCGAGCTTCATTCGATTCTCCTCGGTCTCAATCAGTTTCAGCCGGATACTTCTACTTCCTACTTCTTCCATCCGCCAATTTCGGTTGTCAAAGATAGGTGGGAGTTTGCCTGACAGAAAAGAGACAGCACAGGTTTTCTGCAGGTCCTTGTTCGGCAACAACCAGAACATTCAACATATTGACTAAACAGACTCTTTCATTATCGCGATCCCGACAAAGCAAACATCCCTAGCAACAAGGCTGCGCCGACGCCAAACAACACGAATGTGTGTCTCGCCAAGTGGCATGTTCAACTTATTTGGTACATTATCAATCAGAAATCTTCCAGTTATATTCCGGTCCAATCCATCACATTTGGTTCCAGACGAAAGTACGAATACGGTAGAAGTTGTCTGTGATCTCGGTCTCCTGGTTCTTCGTATGCGGATGCATATTCCCAGCCCTTCTCTTGATGCCACATATTCGTCGCGTCAAACTTCATTTGACACTCATTGTCAGACAAGAATCACGACCCTCTTCCTGCCCTCATATTGCGGCTGAGGACAAACACTTCCCACTGCGTGCAAGTCGCAAGTGCTGACACGAGCCCAGGGACTTGACCGAGCTTAATATAAGAAACCATCAGCTCTGTCGCCGAGCCTTCCTCGCCAAACATCAAAGCCCCTTCCATTACCACGACCAGTATTCAAGATAAAAGCCTCGCAATGTGCGTTCTTCTGTATCACATCTGCTCGAAGTGTTACTGCGGCTATCCACGGTTCACTGAGTACTGCTCGCACATGCACCCGCCCCTCATATATTGTCCTTGGAGCACGCAGTTTAAGTTTCAATTTGGTGACGAGAATCTATGTTTTCTTCATCCTCATCACGGTCTCTTACCCCGCCTTGGAGGCGATAGCGAGGACACTGTCGCTTCCATCGGGCAATCTGGCCACGAGCCCGCTGCGCAGACAGCTTCTCAACTTCCCGTGGCGGGAGACAACGCTGCCAGTGACGTTGCAGAAGTTCGCGAGGCAGCTTCAGTCGGACATATCAACAGCCGAAAACCATTTCGAGAATCGAGGGCGAAAAGTATCGCAGCACGGGACAAGCCACCCGAGGAGCCAGGCGGCTATCGTGGGACTAAAGCTGTCGCGACAAGCACTCTCCCAGATGCGTACAGCCAGCAGCAGCGAAGCCCTTCAGCACGGAACCAGAGAATTGCTTCTCCACCTCGCGACCACCCCCAAGGTCGGGCTTCCAATGCTAGAAACAAGCGAGGCAGGGGAAATAAGGGGCGCGGGCATGGCACGAGCAACAATAGCACCAGAGATACCTGGTCCCAAGGCAAGTCTGCGACATCTTCGGGCAACGAACACCACACAAGAGCTCCATTTGGCGCCCGGCAGCACACCCGCAGCGATACTCCGTACCAGTACCCATATCAGGCAGCCACAATACCGCATTTTCAAGGTGCCTCAGGGAGTAGTACCCTGCCAGTGTACGACTATTGCAATAATAACCAGCAGTATCAGTACCAAGTCGGTGCTCCTCCTAATACCGCTTTCCCCCTCGTTTCTGACCCGGCCTTCCCCGACCGTAAATATTGCGATGACACTCGTGCTGTTTCTGTTTCGTCCAGTCGGGGTGGAAATCGGTCGTCGTCTTTCAATCCCGAGGCCGCCGCCTTTGAGGCCAAGGCGCGAGGGAACTCGGTGTCGGTAGATGAGCAACGCCGGCAGAATCTGGAACAACTTCGACGATCCAATGACGCGGCCTATAATTGCAGCAACCACGGCAAGAGCCTAAGCGTATCTGGCACCAGCGCTGATGATGACGGTAACAGAGAGGTCCGCACCTCAAAATCTCACAGTCCTCCAGCTGGCAAGTTGAGCGCGAAGAATGCCCACCACGCTGGCCGGACGGGCGACGATGTTCGCTCCAGGCCTCGCAGTTGGTCTGAATCATATCCCCGACTGCCGTCTGTGAGCCGAGCTTCGTCCGTCGTGACTCGAGAGGTTCATAGTCCGATGACGAACAAGGAAAAGGAGAAAACACGGATTTCCTCTACATCGTGCACCGACGCGCCACCGCCTGTTTCTACGGCGCAGGACGATAGCGGTAACACTGGCAAAGAGACAGATAAGCAAGCGAAATTCCTCCGGACCCACGATGTCGAAGAGACACTTGAGGCCAGTCTGAATCCCATCAAGATGGATCCTCATTCTCCTGCAGCTCACGGGGTCGCAGATGAAGCTGTAAAGAGTGAATCTACGCGCGCCGACAACGCCTCTGCTCGAGTGGAAAGCGATGTCTCTATCAAAAAGGAATCCGACGACGAGGAGTGCAAACTCGAGGGCATATCCGAGTGGGCGTCCTCGGGTGCCAAGACCGACGCCGAAGTTGAGGTTACGGATGACTCGCATAGCGAGGTCGGCTCTCCCCGGGCGCCTCCCAACTCCCCCGTCCATTGCGTGGATGAGATACACAAGCGTGCAAATACATTTGAGCCCGAGAGTCCGTCCGCTACCCCTCATGCTCCGTCCACTACTACCGGAGACGATGCTAGTCTCCCCGAATCTTCCAAGCATTCGAACATTCAGGCATTAGAAAACAAAACTCCCGAGACACCTGCACTAGATGCATCCAACACTGCGAAGTTACCGGCTCCAAGCCGCGGGCCCAACACGGGGGTATCAGTCCAAAAGTCGTGGAGCGCCGTCGTTTCTGGAAGATACGTTCCCTCAGAAGCCTCTCGTCCTCATCCTCGTCCCCATCCACCCCAAGCAGCAATACCCGCAACACCATCGTCTATCCCTTGCGCCGTCGCCCCGGCCGACAATACTCCGGGATCAAAGACGGCGAAGCCCGCCACGCCGCCGAGCGCCTCGGCAGACTACTACTCCTCCTCCTCCACGCCGGCGACCGCAGCCGGGAACAAGAGCAAGCGGCCCGGCAGCTGCTCGAATGCGCCACCGCGGAGCGACGCGCCTCCCAAGACGTGGGCCAGCCTCGTCTCGGACGCAGCCAGCCCCAGGGGACCACAGCAGAAGTCCGCGGGACCCGAGACCGACGGGCCGAAGCGCCGCGAGAGCCGCTCGCCTCCTCCTCCTCCTCCTCCTCCTCCTCCTCCTCACCCTGCCAGCCGCCCCGCCTCGCCGCCCGCGCGGCGGACGCACCCGCAGGAGATGCCGAGTTCCATCTGGGAGCGCGAGTTCCCGAGCGGCCCGAGACCCAGACCGGGCGCGGCGCCCAGCGGGCCCGACAGCGCCAGCGTCGTGTCGGACGATTCCGTCGCGGCCACCGAGGGGTCCGCGCCCAGTGCCCGTCCCGCTCCCCCGTCCGCTCAATCGGCGCGGTCCGCCACTCCCGCCGTGCCCGGACGTCCCGGCCAAGCGCCGGCGCCGGCGCCGCAGAAGCCGCGCCTCTGGAGCCAGGTGCTGCTCGGGGGCGCGGACAGCCGCCAAGCGCCCCCCAAGAGCAGGTCGGAGAGCAGCAACAGCAACAACGAAGATGCCAGGTGGCCGTCCCTCGGGTCCGGAGGTCCCGCTAAGAGAGAGCGCAAGCGGAACTCGTCTTCGTGAGCCCGGGACCGTTTTTGACGTCTCATGCGCGCTGTCGCGAAAAAAAAAAGCCCCGTTGCCTGATCTCGGCTAGCTCTCTTCTTCAGCGGGCTCTTTCGGTCTGGTTTCGGCCAAACCTCTTCCCCAACCACCGCCAAAAAAGAAAAGAGAAAATTATAAAAATGAAAAAGAAAAAGAAAAAAAATGCAAACCTCCTTTCTTTTCTATGCCTTTTGATTTTAGGACCCCTGTATCGCGAGTTTTGATATTTGGGTTCGCTTATGTTTTCTTCTTCCCCGCTGGCCGTCGTCGTTGGCGACTTTATTATTGTGTACAAATAAAAATGACCGCGGAGAAATCAGAACGAGGCGAGAAAAACTAAATAGAACGGAGAGGAAATACCCAGCTGTGGCAATCTGCCGCATCGTTTCCCGATGGCGTATCGGGGGGGGGGGGGGGGGGGGGCGGGCGGGGCGGGGGCGGGGCCGCGTAAACCAAAAACACGAGGACAGCCGGGGCAAAGGGGGGGGGGGGAAAGTGTTTTTTT
>MU396712.1:0-65567 GCA_022578855.1 Nemania serpens | reverse complement strand
CCCGGCCCGCGCCCGCGCCGCCCCCCCGCCCGCCCCCCCCGGCCGCCCCCCCCCCCCTCTCGAGAAAGGATCCGCGACGATGAACCCAGAAACCAGAGTAACGGCCGGGAAACTGGGAGGAGAGACAAAGGTTGTTTTGGTGGTAATGTCGCCGTTACAAATGTAGTCATCGCATAGCGAATGTACGAATACGGATCCTAGGGTAATACCTGGTTATAATAGAACGGACGGTAATCGGGAGACAGTATCGACCGCCCGGTAAGGTGTAGATTGCCAATAATAGGGGGCTAGGTAACGCCGCTTTCTCATGGATTTAGGACTAGCTACGGCATAGCAACGTTCCCAGTTATACTTTATATTGATCAGCTACTAAGCCCACTGCCAGAAGTGATCGCGAAGTCGTATGCCTGAGCCACAGTCCTTCGCCGATTTCACAGCGGGCAGCTCCAGGGTCGAGATCAACTCTAGTTCCACGTTGACCACTCTTCGATTCAGGGAACCGACACCAGACTTTGTAATTAAGTAGCTAGGTTGGTCTCTCGAAGGGCCGATGAATCTAGAATATGCCATACTCAAACACTCATATAATATGGAGCGAGAAACCAGCCGTAATTGTCAGCGTCCGGAGGTATCATTTATCTTTACGCGTCAAGATACTACTAACGCTACATTTGACTCGTTCATGTTAAGCATCCCCCGCCTCATCCATTGCACCGGGTCCAGGCTGCCGCCCCATCTGTCGTGCCTTCAGCAGTTCGTCGCACAACAACAGATTCGAGGCTATGCTCGAGCTCGACGCGACACAGTTTCTAATCACCCGGAAAGAGTCATATACACCCTCTAATTCAGGGTCCATGGGCTTTCCAGTAGTAAGATCGAGCCCCACCACATTCCCATCCGCGTACTCGTCCTGTAAAGCAGCAACTGATTTTGTTAGTCCATGAAGCCGCCGACTGGCGTGGGGGAGAACTCACGGGCATCCTGAATATCGAGGCCGGCGTTCGCCGCCAGAGTCTTGGGGATGATCAGGAGCGCATCGGCAAAGGCTGCCACACCCCACTTCGCCTTGCCCTTGACCGTTTTTAAGAACGCGTCGGCCTTGAGGTGTGCGGCGCAAGCGACCTGGTATGCACCCGCGCCGGGGACGACGCTTCCTTCAACGATGGTGTTGTAGACGCTGCGTAGGCTATCCCGTACCGCATCCGTCACCTGTGTAATGGTGTGCTGGTTCGGCCCTTTGATAAGAATTGTGACGGACTTTGGATTCTTAACTTCCTCGACAAAGGTAAACTTTTCTTCTCCCAGGGTTTGCTCATAAACAAGACCGGCCCAGCCGAGAATCTCCGGCGACAAATCTTCCACACTATTCTGTGCCGCCCCGCCGCATACGAGCTGCAGCCGCTCCATGTTCCGCCTCTTCGCCCTCCGAAGGGCGAGGATGCCGTTCTTTGCTAGCACGTCGAGCGATAGCGGGTCGATTCCCTTTTGGTTAATAACGACGAAGCTCTTCTTGGCGTCGCCGCCGCACACCTCCTTTTTGAGCTCGACAATCTTCTTTAGCTTCGCATCCACGAAGCGCCGCTCACTCTCGACCAGCTTGTCGCGTTGCTCGGCGCTCGAGTAAAAGAAGCCCGAGTTAATTTCGGATTTCTCATACTCGAGACTCACGTTGAGCGTCAGGATGTAGGCGTTCTCCAGCCGCTTGGGCATGTCTGGATGCCGCGCCCCGTGGTCGAGCACTAGGCCACGGACGAGCTGCGTGTCGGAGGCAGTCTGGTGCTGCATCTTCATGATCTCGATCATGTGGAGATCCGGCTTCGCGGGCTTCTGGTAGATGGCAAGGACGGCATCGACGATGTTCGGGTAGAGCTTCGAGGTGAGGCTCATGTTGAGCTTCGTGGAGAGAGACGTTCTTGCCACGTTGAGGAGGAGTTCCCGATCGACGTCACGGGGAAGCTTGAACTGGTCCAGGAACTGGCACGGGTGGGAGGAGGAGAGAGTTAGCCTCGAGCGAACGTCGTGCGGATGTTTAGGCGTGGGGTGGTCAGTTCTACCTTCAGGGCCTCGACCTTGGCTATCTCGAAACCATCGGCGATGACTCGCGGGTGCAGACCCTCGGCGATATATCTCTCGGCCTGCTTCAGAAGCTCGCCAACCAGGAGCACGACAGAGGTGGTTCCGTCTCCGCAGATGTCGTCTTGGGCGGTGGCAGCTCGTGCGATCATGACGGCCGTCGGGTTCGTGATTTGCATCTCTCGGAGGAGCACGTTGCCGTCCTTGGTTAGTTTGATCTGGGCAGAAGAAAGAGAGAAGAGTCAGGGCCTGTTCTCAGCACGAGGGGGCGGGCAGACCAGACCTGGCCAGCGCCATCAACCAGCCTAGACAGACAGACACCGGACATGGTCAGCACTCGAGGAACTCAGAACGCAGAACTCGGAGCGAGGAACTCAAAGAGGCTCGGCCCCGGCGGCACTCACATCTTGATGGTCCCAAGAGGACCCAGGTTCGACTTCAGCACATTCTGAAGACCTTCGCCGGCGCTGATGTTGACCCGGAGAGCTTCTCCCCTCCGCTATCGCTCCGTTAGCTGCGCGTGTTCATACCAGGACACGCCTTCTCCTCTCACGAACCCGAGACTCAGCTTTGGGATTTAACAGTTCTGCGGCCGACATGGTGATCTGGTCGAGTTGCGTCTTGCCGTCGAAGCTCGATTAAATGAATTGCTGGGGGCGAAGCTGTTTTCGCGAAGTGGGGCCCAAATCTTTCTTGCTTGTTCTGGTTGTGTAGGTAGTTGAGGGCGACAGGCAGTGTGTTCGTGGTGGGGCATAAGGTATCTAGGTACCTATAGCCCATACAGCCTGCAGGTGGGCAACGCAGTATGGCTGGTGTGTGGCTGGTGAATCTCTCAGCCATCTATTCCCTCTTGGCATACACGCTCTTGGGCACCTGCGCCGCTCTTGGTTACCTACATAAGGTACCTAGTTGCATCTACGAAGTCGATACATGTACTTACAGGTATGCTCTATAGAAAACCCAACAAGTTGACGGCCTGGTTAAGCTAAATTGGAACCACCTACCTAGGTAGTCAAATAAATAGACATCATCATGATGATGCACTTGCATGAAGTTGCATCAATACCGACATATATCTACCGGATCAGGTTACCTTCAACTCCCAGTAACTACAGGGTAAATATACCTTTGTATTCCTAGAGGAGGCTACGTGCGTGGTGTCCATGTGTTTGTTCCATATCCGTCCAACACGGTCATGTAGCCCCCCTCCTTTTTTTCTCTCAAAGCAGTTTAACAACATAGGTATCGCCGTATACGAGAGTGGCGTTGCATGTTGTTGATTTGCTATTATATGTAGGTTTCAACTACCGTTACGGCATAGTAGGTACTTCAGCGGTATACATCTTGCCCAAGCTAGGTGAGATCGGCTTATTAGTATGAGGGAGCACCGGTGTAGGAGGAAGAACTAACCTAGCTTCTAGACGTCCACCAAAGAAGCCCTTTGGCCCTATTTATGGAGATAGATTCCTAGAAGACAAGCCTATCTGGATCAACTAATTACGCCTGATCCCGTAATTATGGTCTGAGGCACTGGTCAGTGGTCACCTAATCTCACTTGATCTCCCCCTATGCGTCCGTTAGAACTACCTAGCTACCTAACACATCTATCCCTTCTCGCGAAGCAGCCTGGTTTATTTTACATCATTTCATAGAGTCCAGATACGTGATGCTCACCCGTGGCTACAACATGGACGAAGAAAAACAACCAAAGCCCCCTTATGGGCTCGGGGTAAAATGTATTTTTTTTCGCGCGAGCTTTATTTTCTACTGCTGCCTCTGGCTGGACAGAAAAGTAAGTAATGTATGTAGCCAATGTTTCCCCTCTATTCCTGTAGTAAAGCAAGAGGTCTTGTCCGTATCTGCGCAAGGCGACGTCTCGAACCTCTAGGGCTGTTTCTAAATATGCAATTATAATTAGGTAGTAAACAGGGGCAGTGACGGGAACGGCCAACATGACGGGAGGCTTCTATTGATAAATGCAGCAGCTACTTAAGTCTATTAATTGGAGTAAAATGGCGTTATTAGCGAGGAAGCCGCGGATATGAATAAATGTGAAGGAGCCTGGGTTAAGCGAATGTGGAGGAGCCGGCTCCCACCCACGGATCAACTCACACTACCACCAATTACAGATGCTCCGACGTGAGTTGTCTCTGTTCTCATATAGAAGCTCCGGCGTACCTCAGTAAGGCAGTAGTTTCCTTTTATTCATGGTTGGCCCACCTTCTTGCAGCAAGCATGTCCTTGCTACCAGTGAGGTCCCTTACACGTCTCAACGCCTACCTAGCATGTAGGTGTACCTTATGTACCTAAGTAAGAGCGATCGACGGTCACTTCTCATGAGCTTATTAGATCTGCAGTGCGATTTTTTTAATGTTGTGGATAACCTAGACTGGGGGTTAATATGGAATCCACCGCGAGGCGTGACTATTTTCTACAGCACTTGTCCCCTGCTAGGCAATTGCCTACCTTTTCTCAACCTCACAGACTAAGAGAATACCAAGTTAATTCAGATTCTAACGAAAGGGATGGAGTGAAAACTTTAATAATGTCTAGGTACTACCTTATGTACCTACTTTATGCCCGCATGTGAGTAAGTACCTGTGTAAAGCACCGCGGTGGATTTTGAATCGGAAGAGAAGGTCCGGCAATCCATGCTACGCCAAAAGGCAGGCGATGTCACTGTGGGCGCGTAGCTAAGAAATCATCTTCCCCGTGATGGATAAACCTACTGATAAATTAGGTACCCTAGGCCATATCGCTATGAGTAAAGTAAGTAGGTACTCTCGTACAAGATCCAGTCTGTATCGACTCAGGGAATGATTTTATTACCTACCTACTCTCTTTCCCTTTGGTACTGCCGCTCCGGGGGGCTCACAAGTCCATCTCATGGTTCCGCGTGAGGACTTGATACCACTTTTCCGCCTCCCCCGGAATGTGGAATGGGGATTTTAGACCGCAGTTCCCTGATATACGTCAACCACGACAAGACATACGAGTGGCTCACACGTCTGGTTCACATACGAGCTCAGCATGAGACTAAACCAGATCCAGCGCCCACTTACCAACAACCCAAGAGGAGGACGAGACCTATAAAGTATATGCAGGCCTTAAAGCATGACATAGAATGCTTCAGTGTTCCATCACGAAATGTTTCGACAGCCTCCACACGTACGGGACGAAATATTAGTCGCCGTTTGAAGCCCACCATTGTCAGCATCGCAGACAATCCCTGCACGACCATGTCCGGAATACAACTTCCTGGGTTAGAACAATGATACCAAGCTGACATCGCCCCGACTTCTGATGCCTATTGTTCACCTGCTCGGCGGGGTCACGTACACTGAAGACCGCCCAAAGGGCAGTGTGTTTTGCCAGACTACGTGGCACGAATCCTCGTTCGCTCGTCGATCGTTTTCCGAAACGCTTGGTGCATTCCTATACACGTACAATACCCCATATGCGAACGCGTGCGGGATAACGATATCGCCACGCCGGAGTTTCCGGGATGATTGCTAAACGGGCCCATAAGGGATAGTTCCCATATCAATATTTCACATTGGAAAAAAAAAAAGCAAGTGGCGATATCCGGTGAGGCCTCCGACGTTTTGCCTTCTCCGAACAGTCGGCCGGTCTCAATACGATGGGAGGACCGCCTTCATCTACCTCGTAACGTGTCAGGTTCTGGAACTGAGGCGAAGAGAGATGTGGCGCACGATTCATCAAATGGAGCAAGGTTTCCTGGGGCGCAGGTGAAGCAATCGCCACTCTGTCGGTCATTCGGTCTCACAGTCTAATATACTGAGGCTTACTACCTTGTACGTCGAACGGATGACAACGGCACAAAATTACGGCATGGTGACTGGTAGATACGGCGCTCTCACATGATCGGTAGCATCTCGATGAGCAAGCTAGTCCACCTAGTACGACACAATAATGGATGTCGGCTTTCAACAAGTCACTGAGGCCCCGGTTGTGCTAACTCTCGGCCAGTGACGGAAGATAGACTAAAAGAGATGCGGAATGGGGCGCGCATCCCCTTGACCTCCACATATGCTAAATGCGTGAACAATAACACATCAAAAATATAGCAAGCTAGAGCTCCAGGGCCTGATTACTAACTTAATACACCTACCTGGTTAAGTTCAGGGCTCTAAGACAAGGCGACAAAACTAGCCTCGAACTTCTAGAATCCGATCCCATACAACGCCGCAACGTGCGATGCCCAGGCAAGCAGGGTGAATACCTCGTCCATGAATTACCTCCAATGACCAGTGACGAGATATTCATAGAGCATGAACGAGCTAAAAAAACAGGTGGCTGTGCCACTGACCAGTTCGGTTTTAGTAGAACCATGCCGGAATGAGGTCGGCGTCCGTCCCGGAGGCATCGCTCTCCGTCGCGTGGTCTACGGGTTTGCCGTGCTATTCACCTGCGCATACTAATATGTATGTTGATTAGGTGGATGGCAGAGGAACCGAGAGGCATCTCGAATGTCGTCGAAAAGCGCAGCAGGGATACGGATATGCGACGAAGCAGAGCCAAGTTCGGCCAAGCATTAACAGCCAATCATGATTTGCCGAGCATGGATTCGGCGTGGGTTCGTCATCCTCGGTTGTTGGACCCGTTCCAAGGGTCCTTCGGTACACTAACGACCCTAGTTTAAGGTCTAGGTAGGCCGTTAGCCTGGCCAAGAGATTTGCGAACCAAAAGCACGCCCTCAAATCTACTAGGGTAGGTACACTAGATGGGTCCCTTAGGTGGCTTGACACGTAATGTGGCGCAGGTGGTAGGTAACTTTCCAAGGATATTGCACTGGTACTTACATGAAGATGGAGGTCCCTTGCTTGCATTGGCGGACGAGTAGTACCTTGTGTATAGCTTTCCCAACTAAGTGGCTTGCAGCACGTATTGTGACAGAATGCATCATCCTGACGTAGAGCACAAGGCTTCGAGGCTGTCCATTGCAGATCGCCCACAATGGGGGCCCGGCCGCGCCTAGAACAGAGGTTCAGACCACCCCAGACAGGTAATGATCTCCCGGCGATCTGAAATGATGCCCATTTTTCATGTCACCCTGTCGTCAATAAGGGCAACTGGGGATAGATGCTATTTTTGGAAGTTGACCTACAGTAGGTTAGGTAGGTACTTGTATGTGTACGTACGGACGCATTGGTAAGCGATGGGCTTTGCTTGTTCGGGCCCTGGGTTGGCGGTGATAGACGGTTGAGCCGCTCGACTGGGCCAGTCTTGCGAGGTGGCAAAGCCACGCCATCAAGAACCATGGTCGAGCACAGCCACAGCAACTGCTCATGCGAGTGTCTCGCGTGGACGCGGTGTCGCTATTGGCGGAGGCGCGAGGCTATTTCGATGCAATGCGGTTCCCGCAGTTTAGCTAGGTACACTAGAACACCGAACCGGTTTGCGCTAGCTTCATTTGGCTCTAACTCTCTTCGTCGACTTACCTAGGTAGTCTAAGTCCCCCATGTGTCAACGAGGGGAGGTTCTGTTCCGCACGGCCGGTACCTACGGCATGGGCGATTAGATAGGTAGCCTCCCCCCGTGTAGGCTCCCTATACGGGGAAAGCCACGGAAGGGGGGTAATCTATCGGTGCCCTATCTATGAAACATTGGGCCGATATCAAGGATCTGATGCACAAGAGAGGATCGGTAAGGAGAGGCGTTCCAGAAGCATCGCAACGAAGGAGAAAAATGGTCGCAGCTAAAGTGGTAAGCGCCGGGAGCCGCTCTAGCCTATCAGGCTCGTCTAGGAGCTTTTGCTCCGGCCTCCCAGGTACCTGCCACCTCCTCTGATTACACAGGACGGGAGAAAAAAAAGTAGCTTTCTTGGAGGAAGACTGTGAAATATTGCTTGTTGGTTGTTTTGGCAAAGGAAACCGTTATCCCCGCTTGATTGGTGCGCCCTGGCCCTGGCTGCAAGCTGTCAGTTACGAATCCATACCCTGTCGATTGCCACAACTGTAAGGTGTCCAAGCTTGATGAGCTCGTGGCTCGTTGGTATACGGTGGCGACCATCCCGAAGTATGCGCAACTGTATTCTCTTATGATATCCCCAAAAGCCCCTCCCCTTATGCATCAGAGTACGCAGGCTGTCAGGTTCCAGCCACAGACTAACGGACGCTACACTGAAGCAACTGTTCGTTGATACTCGCGTCATAGTAGGGGCCCTCCACCGTACGATACATGCCCTTACTATTATTCCCGTGCAATACTCAGGTCAACGGCTTTAATGTGCACCGAGCATGTCTCGGAGTGCCCTGTTTGTGGGAAAGAATATCTCGTGTTCGTCGAGTTCTGTCAGCGTTATCACCCACCACTTCTGCGTTGCCCCGTGGGCATTATCCAGGAAGACGAGGAGATGCAAGAAGGACGTTGCCCTAGTCCCGTGTGTCCATATAGCCGCACAGGAGGGTGTAATGTCAGTTAACCCCGAAGCGGACCAGGACAGGCGCTTCAACTTAGGCATCTCGACCCGCGGGCCCGGGAGAATCTACAGCTTTCGGGCACTGTCGACGCCTACTTCGGCGAACTGGTCTACCCCTTGGTAATTGGGGACCTCGAAATCATACTTCTTCGCGACTGCCGGGGAGACAAAGCTGCTCGCTCGTCAATTTGACCGATATGTTAATCAGGGGGTAAGTGTACGTACCGCCCTCCGATGAAATGCCGACCCTTAAAGTGACGAACCAGAGGTTTCGGCGCTGTAAGACTAACTAGGTATGTAGGGTTGAACTTACTCCCTAGGCCAACCCGTGGCGGACCGGTCTCAATATCCCAGGAGGATGGAGCATCAACGGAGGTTATGGGGAGTTCGGTTTCTTCGAGGGCCTTGATCACCGCAGGAAACGGCTCACGAACCTCGCCCGAAAAGCTGAAGCCTTGCTCGGATAAGCATTACGATATTTTGACGATACGAATATAAAACCTCACCGAAAACGGCATCCACGACGTGGTCCGCGGATTTCACGGCGGACGTGAAGTCATCCACAAATGCGACCTGCAGGTCCTCCAGTTGCTTGGCAAGTCGCTGTGCAAAAAATACTTAGCGTGGCACAGTTTCGACCAGCGATGGCCCAGTATCCAAGAGACGCATCAGGGAGCTTGTTGGCCATGATCTGAGAGATGAGGGAAAGAGTGTAAAGAAGATCTGTCCACAGAATACACGAAGGACAGAGACTAGAATTGAGAGCCCCGAATATACGATAGTGATGGGTACGCTTCTACATCAACTTCATGTGCATGGCGGACTGGTAATGGTCACATGAATCTAGGTGCGGCAGAGGATCCCACGTACCTTATAAAGCTCATTCTTGCTTCGCTTCGGATAGTAGACTAAGGGTTGATATCCATAATGGCGAAGATGGCGTGCAGCAACCAGGCCATCGCCGCCTGAACTGGGTTAGCCGACGTCCACCCTCTACCGACATATTTCGAATGCAGGCCCCTACCATTGTTTCCAGGCCCACAGGCTACGAGTATCCGGTCACCTTTGCTGGGTGGGTGTACATGGTAGACTGCGAGGACCACGTGAGCAACGATCTAAGGACCGGGCTCCGTGACGAAGCTGCAAGGGCATATTTACCAACTTGCGACACTGACAATCCTGCGAGCTCCATGAGCTGGTCAATGGAGAAAGCACCGGTGCTCATAAGCTCCTGGTCCAGAGCCGCAGCCGCTTTGGCTGACAGTGTCTATGAATACAGAGTCAGTCAAGCAACTCGGTCGTAGACGGGACGATATCTCTAGCAAAGCAAACCTGCCTTAAGAGCCATTTTTGGGCGCAGTTTGTGATGATTGAAAGCACTCGGAGAATATGGACAGATAGATGGTGATGAAAGTGAGGAGGAAGTTGACGACAAAAGTGACGAAGGAGACGAAGGAGACGAAGGAGTTCGAAGGAAATGAATGGTGCTCCGGCTCAGTTGACATCATGCATTCACTTTCTACCCATGTAGGCTAGCTGGTGTGCACCGTGCCGCAGCTTTTCGCGGAGCTACTAGCACCTAAACAGGTACCCAAGCAGGTACATATGTAGGTACCTATTCGCGGCGAGCACCCCGTGTTATATGATTGGCCAGTGCTGGCTCTCTATGCTGATTGGTTGAAACGGATCAACCTGACCCGGCTCCGCTAAAATTATAGATGGATCGGGTACATGTACCTCCTACCACCTACCTTCACACATACCTAAGTAACTTATCTACAACTTGTCTCGGCTCGATCATCCAACGCAATCGCCATGGTCGTCAAAATCAGACTGGCGCGCTTCGGGCGCAAGAACTCGCCCTTCTACAACATCGTCGTCGCACACGCGAGGTGAGTCCGGGCGACGTGACCATCCGTCCAACCATCCACGCCCCCACCACGATCAGCCAATTGATCGCGCCCTCAACACATGTATAGGACGGCACGAAACAGCAAGCCTCTCGAGGTCATCGGCACATACGACCCCGTGCCGAGACCAGACCCGTACGATAACTCGGGGCGCTTGCACAAGGACATCAAGCTAGATGCGATCAGAGCACGGTACTGGATCGGCGTGGGCGCGCAGCCGTCGGACACTGTCTGGAGATTACTGTCCATGGTAGGAGAATGATGAGTCGAGAATTAGCTATGAAGAGCCAGGATGGATGCTGACAACTCTCCTCTACTAGCTCGGCATTATGGAACCAAAGTATCGCAACACGGAACCGCGGACACCGCCTGCCCTACCCCTTGAAGCCTTACCGCAACAGGGCTCTCACTAAGACAGTCGTCAGCTATGTATGCGAAGAGACGACGCCATCGACACGATTATTAGTAAATATACATATGTACCAAGCATTTATAAAGGCGCTGGCCAACAGCATTGATAGCATGTACGATAAAGCCACGAGGACCGGATCGGGAATCACTATCCGAAATTCATGGCCGAAGATTCGATGAATAGATAGACCGAAGTCATGGCGACGATAGCCTTCGAGGCTCTTTCCAGATCACCGCGCTCGCACTCTTTGAGTTAGGTCCATCGATCCCCCTCGAACTAGTGCAGGGGGCGAGTTTACCATTAGTTAAACTAGCTGCGCCGATGACTCGACGAAGATATGATGATCTCGCACGCACCGCAAATTCCCTGTACCAATCAAGCGCAATCTACCAGGAAATGGGAGACTGACCAGATGCACTCTCTTAAGGCATTAGCTCAACTCCTACCATGTACCCTGATTAGCGATGTGAGGGAAATCAGGACGCAGGGGTTGAGCTGAAATGGTATGACAGGATACCTGTTTGAAGGATTGGACGAGAGACCAAGCTATGCTCCAGCGTCCTATTCTCAGGGAGATCAGGCGGGCATCCAGGACGTCAAGGAGTTCTAGTTATGGAGCTATATACATGGGCAACGCATCTGACCTCCTCTCTCCCCACGATTGCTTTTGTACACACTTTGACCACATGATTGAATACTTCGCATCGTTACTCGGCGGCAGCATTTTCTTCGAAAACGACTAGAACCGTGCCAGCTTTGCATTTATCCTGAAATAGAAGTTAGTCTTACGATCTCGGACATTAGTAGGGAGATCTACTTACACCCTCTTTGTGGGCCAGCCGCTTGATCACACCGTCCTGCGGGGATCGAATAACCGTCTCCATCTTCATCGACTCAATTCTAGTCGCCGTTAGCAACCCATGTAATTAACGAGGGGAATATGATAAAGGCTTACACGACGAGTGGGGCTCCCTTGACGACTTCGTCGCCCTCCTTCACCTCGTTCTTTAGAATTTTACACGGCATTGGGGCCACCACGGACGCGGTGGCCTCTTTCAGGCCGAGCGCCTTCTCATACCATGTCGGCGACACCAGCGACAACTCAGTCTTGCCACCATGTTGGAAAACAGTGATCTTATTGTCGTTATTGGGGTCTTGGACCACGGTTGTGTGGACTCTCGCATCCGGGAAAAAGGTCGTCAAAGTCGTTTTCCCAGAACTCAAGACCGGTGACGATATGACATCTTTGATAGTCCGAGGCGTCTCTTCGCCTTTGCGGGTGATTGTGCAATCGAAAAGCTGGTTGGCCTTCTGGGATACGCGAACTTCTACCACTTCGTTTTCTTTCTCGCTCAACACATCCAGGGACTTGAAGAAGAACGTTCTCTCCCCCCCGTTGTTCCCGAATCCGAGGGATCCGCCATGTGGTTGCTCGGCTGATGCTCGGCTGGAGGCCGAGATTCCCAGCGCGGCTTGCACGTATACCTCGGGCTTCACAGTTACAGGGTCAAACAGCTCTGTCTTCCACTTCTCGATGAAGCCCGTCTCGACGTCACCCTCGATGAAGGCGGGAGACTTGCAGAGGCGTTTTAAAAACTCAATGTTCGTGCTCAACCCGACGACCTCGTAGTTCCGCAGCGCCAGTTCCATCTTTCGGATCGCCGTCTCCCGGTCATCGCCGCGAACGATCAGCTTCGCGATCATTCCGTCGTAAGCCTCTGTGACTGTGTCGCCTTCGACGAAACCCGCATCGATCCGAATATCCTCATCGGTTTTCGGCGTGGTGAGGTGAACGAGCTTTCCAGAATCTGGTAAAAATCCCTTTTCGGGACTCTCGGCGTATATCCGAGCCTCGATGGCGGCGCCCCTGGCTGCTATCCTCTCCATGATCTCCTTCTGGGTCAGCGGTAGCTTCTCGCCAGCCGCCACCCGAAACTGCCATTCCACGAGGTCGGTCCCCGTGACCATCTCGCTGACCGGGTGCTCTACCTGCAGACGGGTGTTCATCTCCATGAAGTAGAATTCGCCCGAATCCTTGTCCAGGATGAATTCCACGGTGCCGGCACCAACGTAGCCCACCGCCAGAGCGGCGGTCCGGGCCTTATCCCATAGGTCAAGCCTCGTCACGTCGTCCAGGTTTGGGGCTGGCGACTCTTCCAAAATCTTTTGGTGTCTCCTCTGGACACTGCAATCTCGTTCGCCGAGTGCCACGCAGTTGCCGTGCTTGTCGGCGAAGACCTGCACCTCGACGTGCCTCGGACGTATGATATACTTCTCAACAAGCATGACTTCGCCACCCTCGCCGAAAGACGCTCTAGCCTCGGCTCGCGCGCTCTTTAACTGCTGTAAGAACTCCCCCTCTTCCATGACGATGCGCATCCCCTTGCCACCACCACCCTTGACGCTCTTCAGCAGGACGGGAAACTTGACGGCCTTGGCGTGGTTTAGGAGTTCCGTCTCGCCCTGCTCAGAGCCGTGATATCCAGGAACGCAGGGGACCCCTGCCTTGGTCATGATCTCCTTACTCCGCGCCTTGTCCCCCATGTCGGCCATCGCCCGAGCGGGCGGGCCGACGAAGACGATCCCCTCTTCCTCGCACCTCCTCGCGAAGGCCGAGTTCTCGGACAAGAACCCATAGCCGGGGTGCAAGGCCTGGATGCCGTGCTGCTTTGCCAGCCGGACTATGCGCTCGCCGTTCAGATAGCCATTGGCGGCTCCCAAGCCTATGGAATGTGGCGAGCACGCGGCATGTTGTGACGAGGCGTCCGGGTCCGTATAGAGTGTCGTAGTCTGGATGCCGAGACGCCGCGCGGTCTTGTTGATGCGCAAGGCAATCTCCCCACGGTTTGCTATGAGAAGCGAGGTGATTGGTGTAATCTGAGGGTTGCCAGATGCGTTAGTCGAAGCGTAGCGCGGAAACGCACGCCGGCCAAGATACCTAGGCTTGATAGACCGCATGTTGAGGGGTCGTATACTCGAGGGAAGAACGATTGATGCGAGAGAATGGAACAATGGCCTTATTCATGGACAGTACGTAGATAAGTTTCTTACAGGTCAGCTGGTTGGATTCTTGCTGGTGTTGTTGAATCAGGATGCCGCGGCTAAGCGACGGGGAGACCGGTCCAAGCCGCCCTGCGTACAAGTACAAAGTACAAAGTAACACTTTGTTACACTAAAATACCTAATCCCACCGGGGTAGCACCGCGCTATGCCGATACCGCGCTAGCGCAATACTAGGCCAGCATGCTTCGTCATAGTGGATCTCGACGCAACAACATACCCAAATCGAGCTGACCCCCCCAATCCCCCTCCTCCAACTAGAACAATTCCTCCACCATCTTACTAGAGCGCGGCGCTATGGAACAGATATCGCTGAACTACGAGGCTTCGGCCGGCGACACACATAAGCAGACCGTCAGCGAGCTTCCGCTTGAGGTCGTACAATGTCTGGAAAATGCTCGATTCGTAAGACCTTGCCCTTGCAAGCCCTGGTCGGCTGGTCGGCTGGTCGGCTGCTTCGTTGCCCTCCCGGATTGTCGCCGCCCTCGCTAACCGACGATCCCGCGATAGCTTCATCTCGCCACGTGCGTCGATAACCAGCCTCATGTGTCTCTGATGAACTACACCTACCTGCCGTCGTCGCCGTACTCGTCTGTGCCCGTCATTGTCATGACCACGAATCCGGCTTCCAAAAAGACCAACAACCTGCTCGTCAACCCGAACGTGTCGCTCCTGGTGCACGACTGTACGCGTCCACCCTATGTCCCTCCACTCCCCGTGACTGTCATGGATGCTCGGGAGGCTCGTGCTAATGCTGCGTACCAGGGGTATCGCACCGCCCCCCGACACAGGGTCGTCGCGCCTCAGGGGGGTCGCCCGGCCCCGAACATCGATCCAGCCTCGCGTCTATGCTCATCAACCTCAACACGAGCGCTATATCCAGTATAAGCGCGACGATAAACGGAACTGCCACTCTGATACCCGCCGGGTCGGACGAGGAAAATTACTACCGGGACCAGCACCTGGAGAACAACACCTTCGATTCCGAGGGCGTCTTCGCCTTCAACAGGCAACCGCAAAGAGACCTGGAAGACGGTGGCCGAGAATGCTTCGTTGCTGGCGAGGAGGTGCAGGTGATACTGGTGCATATCAAGGACATACGGACTAGCGATTGGAAAGGCGGCGTTCGCGATTGGGTCATAACATCAGAAGTCAGCGGCCCGAGAGTAAACGGGGCCGGGTGATGCACGCACCTTAACCCGCCGCGGTTAGGTTACATCGGTCGTGTCATGTGCTATTCCGCCAACATACCTGACTCCCGGCTGTAAATTATTTTCCAAACTCGCCTAGGGGTATCGTCATCTACCTAGCTACGAAAATTGCCCGGAATATATCTTTAGCATGCCCTCTCCATCTTCCTATAAAGCGGGATCTGCGTTCAGGCTACCAGCGAGTATCCTCCGCCGCATCTCCTTCATAATAGTGTCAGGGAACAAGGTCGCAGGTGGTTAGCTACTACACCCCTCGGCGTCTTTGTATCAGGTACTACTATTATATAAGGAGTCGGGCTCTCCCAACTTCTTGGAAGGAGCCCAGGAATCAAGCAATTGAACCCTGACCTTATACTACCTTACACCTGCTACCTACAAGAGACCTAATTACGACCTATCTTCACTCTGGAGTACTAATACCCTGACAATTAGTTAACTCTGTGCTGGGAATATCGTTTCCTTTTACTGCTCCCAAATTATGGCGTTGTACGAAAGGGGATAGGGGACAAATTCACTGAAAGCTTATCCAGAATATCACCACTTACCCGCTCACAACCTATCCTCAATGCCGCACTACATATTATGCGAGTAGATGTAGGAAAGACTATGCAGATCGTGAGACACAATATAGCTGTTTTTCTGCAACAGAAATTTAGTATCGACCTAGCAGTTACCTAGATAGTTAGATGTCAAATTGGCCCCTAAGAAACGATTGGAAGAATTCCACCTTTGAAATAGCAGTGCACTTATAAAGCTACTGTAGGGCAGGTACATATATCGATATTTGAAGTTATTGTACGGAAGGTACGCGCACATATTTACGTACCTGCCTAATAGTTATAGCCGCCGCACGAATACTTCTGGTTATTTCCCCCTCTTGAATTTCCTTCCCTTTTTCTTCTCTTCAACAACAACACCAACACCAACAACAACAGCAGCAGCAGCAGCAGCAGCAGCAGCAGCAGCAGCAGCAGCAGCAGCAGCAACAGCAACAACAACAACCACCACCACCAGAATGTCGTACGTGTTACTTAATTTTATCTTAGCTTCCTTATTGTACAGTAGTGCTAACCTCTCCGTACGAACAGCGGCCCCGGCCCTGCCCCTGCCCCTGCCCCTGCCCCGGCGGCGGCGCCAACGGATGTTTTCCTATTCGGGGGGCAAGCGTTGGCGCCATTTTGCCATAACCCGCTCCAACGCGCTGTGCTGGCCTTGCCTGGCCAGAATGTCCTTGTCGTACAGGGACAGGTCACAATGCGTCAGGTCCGGTCACAGCGGCCAAGCTATATCAATTCCTTCTTGATTCAATCAAGAGGGGCCCCCGTCGCCAATCCTTGCAACGGGTGCCGACGTGCCCAAAGCATGTCGATTGACGGGTTGGCAAGGCCATTTCCAGCCTGCGTTCGATTGCCTGGCCACTTCGGTGGCTGCTGTGGCAATTGCAAGTGGCGAGACCATGCGTCTCGCTGCTCCGTACTGGATCGGCCTAACAATGGCGACGGCGGCGACAACGACGACGACGACGACGACGACGACAACAACAACAACCTCCCCCCCCCTCGAGTCAAGAAAGAGCCTCGTACGCCGAGCCGTCGGTCCGGTCGTACGGCCGGCGGCTCGGCCGCGAATCCGATTGTTATCTCCTAAAGGTATGTTCCTGTTTTCTTTATCCGTATTATAGAAAGCCAATGAAGCGATATGGCCGAGGCACCAATATAACTACCAACAAGCCGATGATGCAATTGAGCGGAGGCACCAAAACGACTACCAGGCACCTTCACGTGGTGTTTTGGGTTAGTAATCGGCCGTACGATAAGTACTCTGATGAAGCTAAGACCTGGTAAATTAATAGTTTAATTACTAGATTTAATTGATTTATTGCTTCGTACAGTAACCTGGCTGCAAAAATCGCCCATAAATATATCTTTAGCATGCCCTCTTTATCTTCCCATATTATATGCTAAGAAGATTGTTTCGTTTTACTGCTGTTGAATTATGGCGTTGTGCGAAAGGGGAAAGAGGACAAATTAACTGATAGCTTGTCTAGGATATTACTAATTGCCCGCATACAACCCATTCCAAATGTCGCACTGCACATCATGGATGCGAGTAGATGTAGGAAAGGCTATACATGGTTCTCAGCATAAGCAGATCGTGAGACACAATATATATATATATATTGTATTACACGGAGTAACGGCTTTCTAATCTTAGCCATACCGGAAGCTGTCTAATTTTGTACAGGTAAAAACCGTGCCCCCGCGGGCCGGATAAAAACATCCCGCACCTTCATACCTATTTCTGCTGCGTGCTCCTAGACTCCGTATACGCTGTACGTGCGCCCTATTCCGGACCGCTTCTGTCCCTCCTGCTCCCTGTCTGTTCCGCAGTTTGCTAACAGGGCATTTCGTCCTGGCACACATTGAGACACAATATAATTGTCTTTAGAAAATTAGTATCGAGCTAGCAGTCAGCTAGATAGTTGGATGTCAAATTGGCCCCTAAGAAACAATCGGAAGAATTCCATCCTTCAACTAGTGAAGTAGGGCGATGAGCAAGCCACCTAGTGGCTTGACTAGTAGCCTGATTTGAGCCACCCTAGGGGGTATACCTTGATTTTTTCGTTGATTTTCTATATATTTAGCTATCCTCTTCGCCTTCTGTATTATTAGCTTCTTTTTAGTCACGGTGGCCTTTGGCCACTCCTCGCAAATAATTTCTTTTTCTCTTGCGAATACCTTCAAAAGTGATCTATTTGACAATTCTTTTAAATCTCTGTGAAGTGCCTGATGGGGTCTCCAGAGTGCGGTTATGCGTATGGCATGCTCCGTTTTAATACTCACCCACCCAACTGCTTCACTTTAAGCCACCGGATGGAGAACAGTGCTGAATGCTGCGGCGAATACGTACGAACTGGTAGTACTGTCAATTGGCTAATACTGACGTGTATGTGACTGATTATAACATCTAGTATTTATGGCTAGCGTGGATACTGAAAAAAAGAACCCACATACGTTAAACGTCTACATCCCATGGTGTGCCAAATTCTACTTTGCCCAATTTAGGTACAAGTTAGAGCAGGAGTAAGATGTACTTATAGAGAAATAAGGTACCTATTCATAATATTGAAGCTATTCTTTATACTTATACTAATATATAGCCTAGCTTCCTCCTAGATAAGTCAAGTATATATAATTAGGTAGGTCGCGTAGGCTAGTATAAGTATACAAGAGTTCGAAGATACTTCGTATAACACCTTAGTCACATTAGGTCTTGGAGTCACGGAACCGGAGATGTGTAGTGTATACTATGTAGTAAGTTGGGTAATAATTACATCTTATACTACAAACCAACCCGAAATATTCATCCGTCCAGGTGATTAGTCCATCCACAATGGCTTGGTATACGCGCCGTATCCTTCATTGTTTATAGAATTACACCGTCAAATCATGAGCCTGGTGACAAAAGAAAAGCCGCGTGACCGTCCGGTAACCCCACCTGTCCACGATCCCAGTGCCAATTGACCTTATCATATCACTATGACAAAAAAAAAGAAGGCGCAACTACATAGTTGCTTAAGCCTTATACGTGTAGTTATACCAGAGATCTCATGGTTCTCTGTCGTTGTGATCTGGGACCGTCCAAAACCCATCCCTGATCTCCAATATCTCCTTTTTCGGACCCGCACCAACGGGTCCGGTAGATAGTCATATGGCCTTTTTGCCCGTCGCGATGATCTCTCTGCCTTCGTCCCATCCGCGCATCTCTGCGATCTCGAGGGGCGTGCGTCCAGCATCGTCTCTGGCGTCCAGATCAACGCCCCATTTCTCCACCAGTAGACGTAGGACCTGCGCATCGCCCATTTCGATGGCCTGGATGATAGCGCTATGTCCCCGGTAGACCTTGTTCGGATCGGCGCCCCTCCGTAACAGCATCTCGATGATCTCGGTGTCGGGCGGTTCGTAGCGTCGCAGCGCCTTGACGATAGGCAGATGCTCACCAGGGGAATTCGGGTCCGCGCCCGCCTCGTCCAGGAGGTATTTCACAATGTCCTTGTGGCGCTCGCGAATCGCCGTCGTGAGCGGGCTGAAGACGCCGCCATTGCGATCCTCAACGCCGACGCCGGCCGCCAACAACATTTTCACTGACTCCAAGTTGTTGGCCGATACCGCCATCTCGATCACTCCCTTGAACGCGCGGGGTTGCGCCAGGGCGGGCAGCAAACGCCTGAGGATGTCTGGATATCGAACTGCCATGCATACGGGCCAGTCCTGACCTCTGATATTGGGGTTGGCGCCTCGCGCCAATAGAACATCGACGAAGTCTGGCTTGTTCAGGTTGATGGCTGTTGTGAGAGGCGTTGCTTTTGTATCGGGCGTCTGGTCGTTGGGTGACACTCCGTTATTCAAAAGCCACATCAATGCGTTCACTGCACAATAGTTATTATGAGTCTCTGTCCTATATTGGAAATTCGTTTAAACCTACTGTTGCCGTGCTGCACCGCTGTCTCGGCGATACCCTTGGGTGCGTTGAGGTTGCCACCCGCGGCTAAGAGATCCGGCAAGAACTCTAGTCTGTTATGTGTCACGCATTTGAAACATGGATACTCGGCGGCGGGGACATTGGGATCAGCACCGTTAGCCAGGAGGAGGTGGAATATATCCGCATGGTTGTCGCGAATCGAAGTGCACAACGGCGTGTAAGTCCCGTCCTTTTTAGCGTTTGGGTCTACGCCGGCTTTGAGCAAAAGCCTCACCGAGTCAATTTTATTGATAGACGTCGCGAGCTCCATGATACCTGGCGTCTTCTTATAGTCGGCCCCGCGAGCCAGCAACACCTGTAGGCACTTTGGTTTATATGTCGCAGGCCAGAGCATGTGTTTCGGTCCAGGGAGGTTTGGATTTGCACCATGATCGAGAAGCGTCGCGACGATATCCGCACGGCCGGCAGTTATTGCTTCGAAGAGCGCTGTCTTGCCCTCCTCTGTCTTTTTATCGGCATCGGCACCGTATTCGAGGACTAGTCCAACCAGGGACCTATGACACTTGCTGGTAATCATTTTTGTGAGGATTGTCTCGCCGTCCACAGTCATTTGGTTCGGATCGGCACCGTACATCAAAAAGAGGCGTATGAAATGCGTGTCTTCTTTGATGAGAGCCAACGTAAACGGCGAGTCATGCTCAGACGCTGGCGGTAGATTCGAATCAGCCCCATACTTGAGAAGAATGGCTGCAGCGTCCAGGAATCCTTCTTCAATAGATGCCACAAGCGGCGACACAGCTTGGTCACCTGGTGTATTGGGATCTGCGCCAAATAGCAGCAACAAGCGCACGGTTTCGAGGTCATGCTGGCGAATGGCTTCATTTAAGGCGTGATAATCTGGTCCGGTGTTTGCAGGGACACCACGATCAAGCAATTGCTCAACCGCCTTGTTGTTACGTTCGCGAATAGACGCAAGAAGATTGAGTTTCAATGATGGAGTATCTGCCCCTATTGAGTTTCGAGGAACCCACCGTGGCATCTTCGACGGATTCACGGCTACCCGAATACTTTTTGCTGGCTTCCGCTCGTGAGTATAGTCGTTGTCTGAAAGGCTCAACTCTTCGAGCTCAGCTAAGCCACCAGATCTTAAATCCTCGAGCGGATCGGATGCTAGTATAATCCGGCTGTGCGTGCTGCGTGTTGAAACTGTGTCCGCGTGGTGCGAAGGTGTACGTCTACGCGGTTCACTAGCTGAATCGAATTGGCTCATTCCAGCCCAGTTCGACTCGGGCAAGTCCGGGAGTCGAGGAACACTGTCTTGCCGAGCAGAATGTAGCAATGCCGAGCCGGATACCGAACCAGATGTCGATGATCGAACGGTATCGGTGTGTGGGAGTGCAAGCGTATCGGCCGAATGTATGCGATCTTCCAAGGGGATCTCGACAACACGCTCCTTGTCGATGCTTTGATTTGCAGGGGAGGCATACGTGGTCGGATTGCCTTTGCTCGAGTTGGCTTTACTTGATGTGCCACCCTCCAACCTGTTAAGCGCCGCTGAGAGGGCTGTGTATCCAATGCCAAGGGAATCGTCGATTTTTGCTTCGCCGAGAGACCATTGGAACATGAGTGCGCTCATTCTCAAAGACTCTCGGGTCTTCTCAAGCGCTTGTCTCATCTTTGGGATCTCATTCCCCGAAAACATCTTTTTCCAGCCCCTCGATAACTTGTTCCCTCCTCCCCCGCGTTCCTCGCCGAGCGAACGACCAAGCCAGTGATCCAGCGTTTGAAAGTCACTGTGTGCTGTGTTGAACTTGCGGTCCAGTTCTTTTGACATTTCCACCGGCAATGACTGGCCTGTTCGCTTACACTCTACCAGACCTGCCTCGATTGACCACATTATCCGGCAGGAATCCAGGAAGTCGCGAGCTAACTCGTTAAGTCCATCGTGGTGACTTGTCGCGGCTGTGATATATTCAAGCATGTGAATAGAAATTATATTTCCCAGAACTGTCGCCTTGTGGCAATGGCTCAACGCCGCTGCCTGGTGCCTCTCGGCGGCCATCGTTCGCGCTCACTGGTAGTTAGGGGGTTTAGAACCTCTGTGATGTCAAGAAGATGAACAAAACAGGTATCTGACGGAGGGCACAGAGAGACGTAAGCACATGGGTAGCACATCACTTATTAACTAGATGGGCTAGTTTTTTTTATCGTCCGGGACGTGTCCACTTAGTGAATCCGTCCACAGATGTATACGGACCAGACCTTGGCGCACAGTCCAGATACGTTTCGGGATACCTAGATGCCTGACCAGACGATTGACTGACTGACTGCTAGGCCTGGATACTAGGCTGTAACGCGGATGCCTACCAATATAGTTACAGCTTGATAGACATACTCGTTCTAATCCATGGACAGTTGACACCGGATGGCTTCCGAGAAACACTCCCCTGGTACCATCTTGCATTGATCCTGCAACCGAGTGGCTCTGTGCGGAGCGATTGTAGAGAACAAACTAAAGCATTTGCTCCCCCGCATGTTACGTAAAATTTCTTTTGTGTTCAGAATCTAAGTTTCTATATGTGGTTGATGTTGTAAAAGGTCTAAGTTGTTGGAAGAATCGCTGTATCTACCACGGGGCAATATGCAAGATTGGGCATAGGAAACTGCATAATACATGTTAGTTAACCTTATTAGTGCTATAGACTCGTATTCTCCGGCGGAGCAGGTTAAAGCTCCGATAGGGCGAGCAAGGTACGCTATCCCGGCCTTCACCTGCATTAGCCTGACTCGGGGAGCTCAGATTGTTGACCCGTAGTGAAACTCGATCCGCCGAGGTGCATCTATGATATCAAGGTATTGCCCACATAGTAAATGGTAGCCAGCAGGAAAAATAAAGGAAAAAAAACTTTCATTTACAACGTTAAAAAAACCATGAACATAGCATTGCCGATTTAAAGGTAGTGTTGGTAAGTATATATCAGTGGGTGCTGAGAGTTTCTATCGTAGCTAAAGTCTCTAACTACTAAGCCAGCTTAAATTCAGCTATCAGCTACTTAACTCTGCAGCTGCCCATAGTTGTATTCTTAGGTGCTAGATCGCTGATATGTTGCATGTTCTAGAACCATAGACTAATGGCGAGTCAAGAATAATGAAATCATCAGGCCTTTGCTCCGCGGTAAAGGGGTTACGAGATCTTAAACAAAGGTATCTAAAAGCATAAAACTTAAAACATTTATACTATGTTACCTACACAGTAAAGCACACTGTCGGGTTGGAAACACAGCTATTTACATATGGGCAAACTAGGTACCAGGTCTAATAGGAATCGCTCCAGCTGAAAATCTAACGGCTAGGCTCGGAGGAAAGTTTTCTCTTTACAGGTGAATGTTTAGAGAATTGCAGTATCCTCAAAATTGAAAGCTAACTAACCTAGCATGCAACCCATCTAACCTAGGTACATGTTCCTAGCCTACATATGAGGCGGGCTTAGCGGAAAGCAACGTGTAGCTATTCCCTCTTACTCATTCACTAGGTTATATAGTTCTAGATCATCGTATCGTTATTACTAAGTTTAGATTGCCTACCTATCTGCCTACACTACATTTTTATATGCTAAATACAAACGAGCATATCCTAACTCCCAGAGCGGTGACCAACCTAGACCAACCTAACCATAAATAATGAAGAGTACATATCATCTCGATAGCCACAAGACTCGACTGAAGTCCGGCACTGTTCACGCCATTGCCAAAAAATATTCTCATGAATACAAGATACCTAGGTAACAGGATCCAGCTTCATCATTCCCTGAACACAGCATGGACATGATCCCCTCTCTCGGGATAGTGGGGCCCGATGCAAGCTAAAGATCAGCTGCACGCTAGGTAAGACAGGCGTGTCAATACCTTAGCCTCGATGATGCCCAAGTTCCTCGTCCCACTACCTATTACGCCTAAGGTGTGGGCGGCTTTACAACTAGGACTGTATACTAACCTACTATAGAGACCTAAGAAATCTCCAAAACTGCCGGCTGTAGAACTTATTCTCAGCTCTCTCACTCTACGTAAACTAGTGTAGAATGAACGCACTTGGCGGTACCTAATAATGTTGCATACACGTACCCAGTCTAGGAGCATAGTGACATCTGGAACGAACCAAAATGAGCTGCGCTATCTTAGAATCGGCCCTCAGACCTACCTAGTACACCTAGTATACCTGCATGACCCCTGGCATTGTACGCTATAGACGACGTCCTGGGCCTATCGAGCCGCCGGTCCCCTGTTTCTACCTCGGCTGTGTATTTTATAGCAGATGGTAACTGTACGAGTTATAGGGGAGAGCTGAGAGATCTACTTGAGATTTCTCTTAAGAAATGACATTGTTCGTTCCTGAGTGTTTCCATATATTATTTCAGTGCCTGAATGCTGAATTCCCTGCATCAATAAGAATCTCGCATATTCAGTAGTGCTATCATTCCTGACAGATCCACATGCTCAATCGTACATCTGGTTTTGACGATACCGTTCGTCAAGCAGCAAATTGCTTTTCATGTTTCTATGTCCCTGAGTTCCTACGACTTAAGTGGAGGTTTGAATACTACTTACCCCAGAGCTGATTTGAGAACCTTGCTTAGTTCTACCCATAATTATGCAGGAACATGCATAGATCCTGTCGTCTGGGATACCTATTTCTATATGGTATATGTATTCGTGCCAGTACCCTACTACCTTGATTGCATAGAGATGTCAAATAGCCGCCTGTCTGTCACACTAACGCGGAAACAGTCCGATTTCAGAAATCAACAATAGGCGTGATTTCTTACCGGTATCTTGCTGAAAGATAATAATATATCTTTTCATGCTTTCATAAACATTAGGATCCGACCTTCAGCGTAGTTCCAAAATCCTCGCCGTTTGATTGCCCGTTTTTCGCCAAGTCGGGGCGAGAATTAAGTCGAGGATATCCCTGCATCAATTGCTGTCTGGTTCCGTTGAGTCCGATCTGGAGTGTTACGTATTAATATGCCAACTTATTTAGTCTGCTTGTAGTATTCGCCAAAATCTGACCCGTGCGAGTACCGTACTGTTCGGCCGGTTTAGTCTTAGTGCTTCCACATCGAGATCTCAGATCTCGTAAGCCGTTCATGTGTTGTAGTAGAATTAGTCCCGAGAGAAATTTTCTCATGCCGGCAAAGCAAACAACCCATAGGCTTTCGAAAGCCATTAATTCTAATATTCTGAGATAGTATTAAACAAGTAATTACAACTAGATCTTGTTAAAAATGAATTTTGCTGGAAAAATTAACGTCTTTAGCTTTATAGACCTTAGATCTCATAATGTATTCGCTTTTGAATCCTCAAGTTAGCTCATTGTTAGAAATCGAAATAGTAGTGCAAGTATTAGTTGAGTACCTTAAGGGTGCGAAATTTTCATTTGGACCCGTCTGTCTGGGGATGCCACATGATGAACAGTAGCGCTCGTCTCGCGCGTGTAAAACCAACCGAAAATCACCACACTTGTCCCGATCTAGGTTAATCGCCTCCACAGTTACCGGGTGTCGTGTGATATCAGCGTTAAATGTAATAACTTACAAGCGCCCCTCGTCCAAATGACACCTATTGTCAGAGTGAATAAACAGGCCAGCTGTAGTTAGATAGAAAGTATAGTGCTTAAAGGACCATAGGGGGGAAAGGAGTAATCAATTAATTCCTGAACCTTCCTGAATCTGAAGTGTGGGGGGGGGGGCTCCTATATAGCCAATTAAGCTACCTATATTACCACTCGACAGGGTAGTGCGACGAAGTCACCTGACAAAAAGACGGGATAAGTGAAGTGCTATTGCGAGGTACCAGTAATGCTGGGACCGTATAAACACTGCGCATATGGTAATATATGCAAATACACGAGAATTTAATGGCCGTTAGTAGGTATATAATTATTTATACAACTAATAGGACAGCTCTAACATCCCGCAGCTCACGATGAAAACATGTAAATTATATATCAACATGTTACTATAACCGTGGAAGTGCTCAAATAATTGGCATATCTTAGAACATGAAATTAATAACACTATTTATCACCGCTATTAATATCCAAGTAACGTCCCCCGCACTGCACGTAAATATGCGCAAGGAGCGGTCATCGCCAGGGAGTATGCTCTACACAGTTTTGCCTCTTAAGGGTAGTATAATACCCGGACTTGCCGGAAAGTCCAAACCTAAGCAGTCGGGCAAAGACGACTCGGAGCAAACAAGGCCCAGCTTAAGATGGATTTCATGTCGGAACATCATCAGTACCGGCCGACCCCAGACAGGCTAAAGTTCCATTCTATCGATACAAAGCCGATGGGCTGCCTAGAACCTATGGCCTAGCTAATAATGCGTTAAATGATCCGACAAGCTCCCGCGAAAACGTGATCGAAAACGCGACCAAGTTGATTATACGGTAAAGCTCTATTGTCAGGCTCGCATGCGTCCACAATTAGGGGGTCAATTTTTGAACTAAAGCATTTTTTTCTTTGGTAGATGTGCGCTCCCCTGTTATCGTATTGGTGACTTGACAGTATTCGGCCATGCGAACATAGAAGATATCAATTGCACTACCATATCATCATCAATACATTCATGATTCTAGGTAACACTATTCATGACTCTCGTTGCGATGTCCGCTGAGAACGTCTTGTCGCAGCCTAGAAAACCTGGATGATTAAAATGGCGGGCGTATACGCTTATGTCAGTAAGTAGCATCATTACATACTCAGTTTATTTGTGAGACTGGGATGCGGATAAATCTTATTACTACCTACTCTTCTTGAAAACGTATTGGGCGTCTCTGTCTTTTATACCGACTCCCAGAACTTCCAACCGTCACTAGAATTGACTTCGAACCTGGAGCGTATAATGTTATGCTCAAGAAACAACAGTGACGGACTAAGAACTAATGAACACTAGGAGATAAACATAGGGGTATTCACTTATTTTATACTCATGCAAGCCTTTAAATGACCCGAAACATGGGTTTTGAGCCCTTTCTCTATCTTTCATATCCTAGAAGCTGCCTTTCCCGGCCAATTTGAGATAATTATCGGGCGTGTTTAACAGCTTGTCGAAACACGAGCGATGCTTAAGCTTCAGAGGATATAATATCAAAGATCAACTGAAGTCTTACTTAGTTCCTGAATAAAGTCTGTACAGTTTAACCTATAATTACCCCCAGTTAGAGGAGAATACACCACAGTAGAGGGTGTCACCAGTCTACAGAGCTCGATATCTTAAGATCGGTTACCTACGTCATTCACAGTACTGTGACGACACATTACCGATACGATTTCTCAGACCCCGTCCCTCGCTATTGTTGTACCATCCTAATTGCGACTTCGCGTTTAGCTGTACACTTGGTACCCGTCCGGTCATTCTCAAACCTGTCCCTTCGATGGTCATATCCGCATGTCCCTACCCGTTCTGCTCGATGTCATTTAGTGAGGCCGTTTGCCATTGGCACAGGATCATCTGACACGGGCTATATGCGCTGCAGGTGCCACTAGCCATCGCCTTGTATGACCGTTTGACACGATATCTCAATAGTTGTCTTTCGAGGTATTATGGTACTGTGGCTTGAATGCTATAGGGCACCATAGAAACGGCGGGTGAGGTATGATGACTTGAAGTCTCGGGGAGCTCGTATATCATGCTCGATAGACTGCAGTCAATAGGACTTCCTCTATAGATGAGGCATGAATCAAAACGCGCAAAGGGAAGATGGCAGTGCCGCTCGCAGTAAGGCTTGAATAGGCCATTATCGAAATGCGGAAAGTCTGCGCCAGCTTGACGCGGTGCTAGTGCTGGATCGGCCGGATAGCAGCAAGTTCCCTTGTGTAAACGCGCACGGCAGGCGGGGATTATTCGGCGCACATATGCGCGACCTCGGCCCCCTTCGCCTTGCTGCAGCCGGGCCCCTGCTGCCCTGCCTCGCAGTTATGTTATGTTATGTTCCGCTCTACTCTCCAAGGGGCACCACGACTCTATCCCTCGAGGGGACGATCCTCGCAGCTGCCTATACCAACGGGCCATCAAGAAGGCAGGACCAGTGAAGTCCACTACATCAGCCGAGATAATGGCGTCCTTGGCAGATGGCATTGAAACGGCCAGGCCTCAGCCTGGCTATTACGGCCAAAGGCACGCGAACGAAATGGGAAGGGGTGATCAAGCTGGCCCATCTTGTCTTGCCGCTGGATCTTAATCTAACCTGCGAGCCATGCCGGCTGCGTGCATATGCATGTGTGTGGTATGCCCTCTTCATGTACCGATGCTGCTGTGCTGCAGAGATACATAGGTGGTAACCTGATGATGTATCTAAGCAGAAACACGCAAACACAGTCAACGAGAGCCAGCAGCTCTAGGTCTTCAATTTCCCGGCTGACCTACTCCAACACCTAGATAGACAGGTATGTGTGTGCACTGTCTGTGCGTAAGGCGGCATCGACGGAGGAGAAGGGGAGGCCAACGAAACGTCTCCTGTCCATCATACGTACTTCGTCGTCGTTGGTGCGTTTCAGAAACCGTAGGTCGTGTGAGTCAACGCACCAGCTCGCGTTTGAACAAGCCAAAGCGCTTCGGCCCTACCGGGCCAAGATAATTAGTAGGTAGCCAGGGTGAAGTCAGTTAGCCAGAAGGTTGATTAGCCGTGGTGGCACCCATCCGCGCCAAAGAGAGAGGTCTACGATAGAAATCTGGGTCCCCTCTCTCTCAAGCCTCGATATATGGGACAAATGCAGCCCGCGCAGAAAATTATGTTATTTTAATTTATCGGGTGCAGCGCGCACGGTCGACCATCCTCTCCGGCCTGTGGCTAAAGGCTGGCTGGCTGGGTCAGCGCGTATATCTCTAGAAAGTTGGATTTCATATATATCATGTCATGGCATTCGTCCCTCCATGCAAGCAAACATGCAAAGCGAGGCAGGCGGTCGTCGAGGAGATATGGATGTGCACCGCATGATGCACGGATACTATCCGGCGCCGCCGCCGCCACCGCGGCGGCGGCTGCCCGTTCATGGGATGGCTGAGGGAGTGGAAATTCCCTTTGAGGCCTAGGAGCCTATCGGAGTAGCTAAGTTGTATCGCTGCTTTGCTCTTAGCTGGGCCGCTCTTTAGGGGTTCAATAAGCTGATGAAAAAAAGGGGAGGAGGGGGGGACGGGGTTGTCCGTGTGTCTGTGTGGCGGTTTCGTCTGAAAGGCAACGAGAAGAGCTTCGGATGTAGGCAGATACTTACTTACCTTAGTCAACATTGTCCCTGAGTAGAGGCTGGAATCAGGCACGTGACTTATCCGGTCAGTTAAGGCGGCTTATGATATTCCATGACCTGCCCTATTCACGATAAGAAGTTCCACGGGCTTTCCCCGTAATGCTACTTTGCATCCCCATCGTGCGTCGATGTACCTGCGCACCGCGGGAGACGTGCATGGGGCACATGAAAGGAAGATGCGGCAAAGCTCATTCATGAACGCACGGCATTCATGTTTTGCCCACCTTTTCTCTAGCACGGTGGCAAGAATGGGATATCTGGCCTGATCATTCGTAGCTTCTCGTCCACCATTTGTGTTTTGACGCTTAGAACGCGTATCCTAAGGCCCTCCCCATTGGCGCCGCCGCTGCTTTATTCGGGAGGCTGTTTCGACGCTGTCATGTTTACTTTGATCTCGGCCTTTAGGCATAGACGCATGTCTTCACGCTCCGCCTAGGTTAGCTACTGTGAGCACGCCACTCTGGGGGAAATACACCAGGAAATAGGCTGTCTGTTCAGAGCAACAGAGTCAGGTACCATCACCTCAGACAACCACGACCCATACATACCCGCAGAGCTCGTTCTTCGTAGTCTGTCGATCATTCCAGGAGATGGGGTTGGCTTGACATTCTTGCTTGGGGCGGGACGGACGGCCCGGAAGCGAATGCGACTCTGGAAATGTTTGTGTGGGCCAATGGCCTCGGCCGCGCCAGTTGCGGGATTGTTGCTTTTCCCGCTGGCTGGCTTCGTTTTACGGCTGGTTGAAGGTAATAGCGGGTTTTGTGACGGGTCCTGGGCCTCGTTGACTTACTATACAGGCTGACTACCTTATGTTGAGGCGAACAATAGCCATAAACGCGGCATCCGCGTCCAGTATGAAAGGATATACGGGGGCTACTTGCCGGAGGGCATTTGCTACGTTAGCTTGTTGCCGTGACATGAACACTGCCCAGTTGACGAGTTCACTGATGGCTGGCTGCAAGGTCATTTAGTCAGATGTAACGGGAAGGGCGAATAAGGCAGACCGTCATGGTGTCTTGGCAAATGGGAATGCATGCCCTCGCGTCCTACCCAGCTGCAACTCTATCCAGCGGCAACAAAAGGGTCGCCTTCGGGAGATCCGCTCCCTCGCTCATCTTGAGTTACCTGACAGATCAAGAATGCTGAGTATGGTGTGCCCCAGATACATGGGGGACTGATTGCCGTTCTCGCAGAGGGTAGTCCCTACCGGCTCGATGTAGATCTGTCGCACTGCATCCAACCACCCTGCACGGCGCCGCTCATTCGTTGACCTGGCCTCTAGACCATACCTGGGCAGTGCTCCCTGAGCTGCCGATTGACAGGTGTCTACCGTGCCTCACCGAGGGTATTCGAACGTGTGGCACGGCTCAAGTTTGCAAGGGTACTCATATATGCTCTTTATGAGGAAGGCGATCTAGGGGGATGGGAAATTGATGCATTAGAAGCTTAGCTTTTGTATTCTCTGCATAAAACCCCATGTCAGTGGAACGAGCGGTCGTCTTCGTAGGTACACGAAGTACTATGGGGCGGGCTAGTATCGACTTTGGAATGTAGGTAGGGAATTTCGAGTCAACACGCAGCCGCCCCTGATCTTGCTGCAGAGGTCTTGGCAGGACTGCAGAGTGTCTACGCTACCTACCTGAGACTTACTTACCTACCTACTATCTAGGTAGGGTCTTAGCCGGGTAAACTGTGTTGCATTTGCTTCCCGGGGTGCTACGGAATATTCCTGGCTCCCGATCGCCGTTCACTTAGTCAGTATACCAAGTACACTACACACGATACCTGTTAGCAACCAACACAGAGCGATGCGGGAGTTGGCACAAAAGCGGCAATGAACGGCAAGCTCCAAAAATAAGAATGCCTAAGTTGGTACAGGAGTGTGTATACTAAGTGGATTACCCCAGTTCCATTGAAGAGCTCAAACCGGCCAGGCAAAGCAAAGCGTGGTGTAGGTAGTCTGATCGTAGTGTAGTCTGATCGGAGCCTGATCGTAGTCTGATCGTAGTCTGATCGTAGTCTGATCGTAGATCTGGACAATTTGACCTCCGTTGCCGTGATGGATCTGCCCTACCCTGCAGCAAAGGGTTAGGGATACTTGTACCTCCACTACTACCTAAGGTACGCCTCCTTCATGACCAGGGGGTTACCTCGCGAATGCGGGACTCGTAACTGGTGTACCTATACTTTGCCCACATATTGATGGGGCCTTTTCTGCGTTGCCTTGACTTATATCGTTCTGTAATGACAAGGTATAGGTATGTTATTATTTCTTACTTCTTCTTCCCTCCAGGACTGGTATCATCTCACCGCAAGGTCTCCGAAAGCGAATATGTTAATTCTGCAATTCTTTGCGCTGCGGGATTCAACATTACTTGGCTACCAGGGTTCTGACGATGTGCCCTTCTTTCCCCCTTTTCCTTCTCTTCTTCTTGACTCTTGAGGCGTAAGCTCGATGTGGTAGAATATGGGGCATGTAACATATCCCACTAGTGTAATGTTCGAAATCCTGAGAGGAGGCATGCCTACATATAGGTATAGGTAGTGTGTCTAGTGCCGCTAAACAGTTGTGATCGCGTGCTCAATCCCTTCCTGTTTATTCAGGTGAGACGACACTACCCACGAGAATGATAATGCCTGTGCTGAAAATGTTAACAGACGTTTTATACCCAGGACGTGGTAGTTGCCGACGAAGGTTTGGGAGGTGACGTATCGTGTATTCCCAAGCAGTTGATCATAAAGTACTTACCTAATGGAGCTCAATCATCTGAGACCCAGCGAGAACCACAGAATACTATCCGAGGGAACCATTTCATAATCCTGGGGGCAGACCGACTCTTATGCCTGTGTAGAATAGAAGGTCCTGTATGTATCCCATACACTGCGACAAACTGCTGCGCATAAGACGGCATTTTTTGTCTAATTACTAAAGGACGTGGCGAGAAACTTTCTGGTTCTGAAGCTCGTCACGACGCAGTGCCAAGGGTGTGAAGCGTGCTTGGACCAAATCACAGAGAAGTGGCTTTTCTAGTCTCCTCCGTCACGCAGCTTGGCGGAGAGAAGCGATGCTGTCTTTGCATGGGGACCCAGGAATCCTGTACAGTATCGTGTATTATTACACTAGGTATCTAGTCTCGGAGTCGAGGAAATAAAAATGCGGGGTTGACGTTGCAATGCTATAAACTTGTTAGCTAGGAATAGGTAAAACCCTTTCTAAACCGATTCCATGAACCAGTGACGGGGGTCGTTGGCGTAATAGGTAGCGTCTTCTTTTCATGGCATAACAGTTAGGGTCCGGCCCTCATCTAGAAGTATCTCGAGCTGGCTCGCTACCGTCGCCGTCAGCGCCATTATCGGTTCCTGCGTTGTATGTTGTATCCCCGGTTATGCGGCGGTGATCGCGGCAGAGGACTAGGTAAGCTGTGCCCGTGTGCGACTTCAACTCATGTTACATAAGTAAGTACTTTGTATTTATTTAGGTGGTTGGCATGTGCCCGGCTCTAGTATAACAGGCCGCTCTTCATAATTATCTTTAAAATTTTAGAAAACTGTTGCTTATATTGGGTAGGTAGCGGACACGTCGGAGCCCCTAACAGAGCTAGACAGATCCTGGGCTCCTTGTCATCACTTCCTTGTCATCACTAGCGCTACCACCGTGTAGTTGGTAGTGTTCTACTTTACAACACATACCCAAAAGCTACATTATGTTTGCCCCAGCACATAGAACTTCAGACTGGCTTTTGTTGGCTGATCAGCTAAGATCGAAGCATCAAATGCATCCTAGCCGAGGTACGGGATGCCGTACATTGTGGTTGAGATTGAAAGCTCCGGATGTTGCTTCAGTCGTCGCATACAATGGACAAAGGACGAGACTGTCGGCCCTTATCGAGTCACATCTACCCTTGACATGCCGTGTTACCGTGGCTTGCTTCTCCACAGAGGTCTCGGCTTCTCTCGCAGGTGTGCTAAGTATCGACGGGAGTCACAGGGTAGATACACGATGTGTACAGTATTGCACACGTATAAATATACCGGTAGCTGCACTCAAGTAAAGTAATCGGTGCACGGAGTGCTGCTGTACGTTATCGGGTAGGAGATTTTGTTTTATCCTAACCCGTCTGGCTTGATGAGATGGCGGTTCTTGTTGAGTACCTACAAGCAGTACAAATTGCTGCTTTTCGATTCTAGCAAAAAGCGGCGGAAGTTTCCGTATCGATTTTCAGTAAACCATCCATGAGCCTGCAGTTCGTGGTGGACTACCTATGTACGCTACCAATGCTTGCAGCAGAGATACTACATACCCATAGACCTTGTAGTTCCTACTATGTAAGTACTTAGAAATAGGTAGTGTAGACAAAGAACGTAGGTACTTGATAGGCCATGGAATGCGATCGTGCCTGGTACATAATATAGGTACTACACCACTTAGATATACGACATTGCTCGATGAGGGCGGGCCACCCCATCTTATACTCCTACACTGACCATCACAACAAGCTCCAGGTTTACCCAAACCCTGTCAATAATGAATGGCGCATCGGGAGCACCTAGATGGGAAGCGATTGACGGAAAGCCCGTCGAGGTAACCTCTCAGACGCCAGGCAATTTTGACCTAGAGTACCTCAACATTATGAGCACTCGGTCTTGTGGAATCAATCGTTGAAATACACCTAACCCATCACGTCCAACAAGACCGGGGGTGAGAGGCAGGGTCCGTTTGGGGGGGATGCCAATGCCTATCAGCTATCCTGGGGTAGTGTACACGATGCATGTACGTGCGTGAGTAGGTAGTAGGTGATGTTTCTGTTAGGTAGGTCACAGCAGATCACTATGCTTGGCTTCTGACATCAACAGCAATGACGACACACCAAGGCAGACTTTGACATGGCAAGGACAGATGAATCCTGCGGTTTTCGTCGGCCCAGGATGGAAACATCTGAAGTCAGCACCATTGGAGAACATGACAGTACCTTGCAGTGTGCACTTGCAGTGTGCACACGTAACCTCATCGATATGGTGAACGAGTGGGACTAGTTATGTGAAGACCTGAGGTATGGCTGAGACGCGCGATGATACCACAGCCCACATGGCATTTTGTACCCATTACTAAGAAGTGGCTTGCTCTGAGCCTTCAACCCGGGCCTTTAGTGCACAGATATCAAGGTGTAATGGTGTGTTGTCTGTCAGAGTTGCTGTGATCTGGCCGCCAACGCCAGCCCTGGCCATGCCGGCTTGGAAGGGACTGATGCTGCAACTTTCTCTGTGGCAGTCTTGTGCCGAATTCTTCGAGCTGGCCACGCCGTTATCGGCTGAGACGATACATCTGTACCAGTCCGGCCATCGTACATGTTACGAGGCGCTTCATGGAGCCCGCGGGGTGGGTGTATTTCGCTTTGAGGTTGTGTTGCCGTGCAATGGACCGATCTTGAGACATCACTTGAATAGGCACTACCTAACGGTTAAGTAGGTAAGAAGTACCTAAGGCACCTACTTCGTACAGTACATAATCTATTTAGTACCTTGCTAAGTACCAGCCAGTAATGTTTAAAATATGTATTACGAAGCTGTACATGTAGGTAGAGCACAAACCCCATCAGGTTATATAAGGTACGCATGTACGCCACTACAATGTACTCATCGAGAGTACTTCGTACATCCGAGGTATTTTACTCTTGTACGCCTACCTACAAGGAAGTGTGTCAATCTGCGCCTCTTGACCCTTCTCCCCCGGGACAGACCAGGACGCCAAGATGCTTGCGAGGGCGGCCAACTATCCCGACCTATGAGGCAGGTAACGTAATTCACCGCCATATACTTTGTAGATCGCATATTTTTATTGTTATTATTGCGGTTGGGTCATACTTGTTTGCTCCCAACCTGAAGCATCACTCACTCCCTGAACACTAGAGGGAAGAATTTGACACGTACATTAATACTAGGTACGTATTGATACAGCAGAAAGGAGGTCACGCTCTAATTAGGTACTTCAATATCTAACCAGAAAGCGCCTAGGTGGTAATAAGGGCTGAAATATAGATAATGTCAACTACCTACATAGTACCCAGGCAATACTTAATACATCCTCCTGCGCATGCCTACAAGGATTATATGGTAGGTAGGTATTTAGCTGGGCACGGAGGTAAGGTACATGTAGTCAGATTCCAAGGATGATGTGATGCCTAACGACAGTAGAGAGGTACTATATCTTCGAGGTCCTAGATAGTACCTAGACACCTACATGTAGGTATTACGAAGTACGAAGTACAGACCTAGGGTAAACCGCACCTACACATACATACATGTATCTTAGTAAATACCCGTGACGTGTAGGTAGTGCGGTACACGCAACGCGCATCGACCTACATAACGGTATAGGTACTGAAGACCCAGGTGAAGGTGTAGTACAGGCTGAGGTACCTTATGTACACAGTCACTACCATGTACACCTTACCAGACTCTGCCATGTGAGAAGGGATGGCAGGCAGTAGGTAGCATGTTGCAACCCGCTTTGTGGTGACTTGTTGTCCGCATCCCGTCATTCTGTGTCCTGCGGCAATGACAATACCCGTGCCGTCAATGGGGACGTGCTTGTGCCGGCTCTCAGCTGCTTTTAGACAAAAAGCCCGGTGCCTACCGTATTCCTGGGTCCTTTTCTATCCATTTTTCTTCCAACCTCCCCTATTCCTTTGCTACCTATCATTTTGATATCGTTTCCCATTTTCTTCTGCCCTAACCTTTCCGGCGATCCCTCCCCCGGTCCCTGGCCAGGCGTTCTCGATCCAGGCGTCCTCGATAGTCTGCGCCACAAGCCTAGAGTTGAGGGCGGAAAACTATCTGCCACCAGCGTCTTTCTCTTAAGGAGGAAAGCAACGACCAGGTAGCCAAATGAGCCTCGCAGGGCATACACTTCTGTCACCTTGGCCGGTCAGCAGCAGATCCAAGTGCCACGCCGGATCATTCGGAGATACCCATACTCAACCGTCGTGGCCTCCAAGCTGGCGCGACGGGAACGCAACTCGGCCTCGCGCTCTGGTTCACCAGCCAGCGGCACGGACAGCAGCATCACAGACTTAGGAATAGGCGAAGGCACAAGCACAAGCACAAGCACGACGACGGAAACGGGAACCAGAACAGGCATAGACGTCGACATTGGCATTGGCATAGGCTTGGGCTTGGGCATGGGCGTTGGCATGGGCATAGGCATGTTCCAGCCCCAACCGACCCCGTCTGCGCCGTTCTCTTCCTACGAATTTTACATAGCGAATGCGGGCCTCCCGGAGTACGCCTTTGCGCCCACGCCATTGCTGGGGCATTGTGGTGGAGGACATGTCGTGGGAGGCACGACGAACAGCGGTGATGGGGGACTTGTAGGAGGAATAGGTGGGAGAGAAAGAGGTGGAGGGCCAACTGCTGGCATTTTCACGGCGGTGCATGATAATAGCAGCCCGGCTGGACTGGGTGCTGGGGTGCAACCTGTGCAGCCTGGGCCGCCTGCGCAGGGCATCGGCTCACCCGCTACAGTGACCGCTAGCGACAACAGCACCGGCTACCACAGCGGTGGCCTCAGCGGCAGCAACACCAGCAGCAACGCCAGCAGCAGTATCCATCCTCGTCTCTTCAACCTTCCGATACCCGCATCCGCACCCCACCACGGTCTCAGCGAGCAGCAGCAGTTCCACCAGCAGTACCACCAACAGTACCACCAACAGTACCAGGAACATCCGCATCCACATTCACATCCACATCCACATCCACCACAACCACAACCACAACCACAACCACCACCACCGCTTTCAACATATCCACATTCAACATACCATCCACATCAACATCCACATTCACACCCGCCGCAACCACACCTACAATCAAATATACACCAGCGCCAACCACTGCTATCGCAACACCAGCACCAACATCAACATCAACGTCAAAATCAACATCAACATCAACATCAACATCAGCATCAACATCCGCATCCGCATCAGCATCAGCATCAGCATCAGCATCCGCATCAGCATCAGCGTCCGCATCAGCATCAGCGTCCGCATCCTCATCCGCAGCCTTACCTCTCCGACCGTGTTACCCTACAGTACAGCATGGACCAACAACTGGATATCGACCCGAACGACATGGCTCAACAAGAAACTGCGGCGAATGATTTTGAACCTCAGCTCGAGGTAAGTAGATTGTTCCCCGATGAGACCATCCTCCATGCCTACCTACTATCTACCCGCTCCTCTATCTAGCCTATCCAAGGGACGATCGTTGGTGTGTACGGATATGTGTTTGCATGTTGTGTGTATGTATGTGTGTGTGTGTGCCTGCGCGCGCGTGTGCCTGCGTATGCGTATGCGTATATGTATATGTATATGTATACCTACCTAGGTAGGTATATGTATGTGTATGCGAGTATGGTATATGCGTTCATGTATACATATAATTATGTATACGTTCATGTATATCGTGTCTGTGTGCGTCTGTGTATGTGTATATATGTGTGCCGCCACGACTGGTTGCAGCTGCTCTCTTATACTCCATGTTCATAACCCTATCACCACATACATATCTGTCTACGTTTATAACTCACCACCCACGCCTGACGCGATCCTTATGGATACGTCTTGCATCCTCTCGCAAGATCATCTCCTCTCCTCCACAGTCCTACCGCTAGTCTTTCCACTACTATCCTTGGCCCGGTATCATCGGACCGTGAAATATGTAGATCCCTACCCAGGCTCAAAGCTCACACGCTCTCCTTAACATACAGGGTCCTTTAGTCGGCGAGAAGGCGTCAAGCCAGGCAATTACGGCACTATACGCAAAAGCAGACCCTACCTATGTCGCCAAAACCATGGTTAGTGGCATGCCCCTGAAGCAATTGTCCTGGCATCTGGGTTGCTGACACTGCTCTTATTCTCGCCAGGCACTACCTCAGACATATTCCCACTACCGGCCCATCCAGGGGGACGGCAACTGCGGCTGGAGAGGTGAGTCCCTTTACCAGTCTTGATTGTCCATGTTGCTCCCTACTGTCCCTATTTTGCCCCCCCTGTTCAGCAGCGAGAGTGCCGGCCAACGCCATGAAGCAGGATGATGCTCTACCCAACGCATCCCCAATCCACTAAGTACCCGCTACAAACATCCCATCCGCTCTTGTGATGACTATTGACTATCGTAACGCCATGATCTGCCTGATGCCATTGCTGACTCGGGTCACAGCTATTGCCTTCGCCTACTTCGAGGTACTGATACAATGTGGCGATGTAAATCTAGTTCAGAACGAGCTACAACGGATGGTTCGCCTGAATAAATACATCGAGGATGTCGGCGGTCAGGACCCGAGCATTTTCGAAGGTATGGTCGAGGAGACTCTCCTCTTGTTAACCGATATCATTGCGGCCATGTCCGAAGGCAGTAACCCGATGCCCATTTTAACTGCCAAGTTCAATGATATCTCGACATCTCAATGCCTTGTCTACCACCTTCGTCTGCTAGCAGGTGCAAGATTGAAGGGTAACGCTGCCGAATACGAGGCCTGGATCGATAGCGATATTGAAAGCTATCTCCAAACAACGGTGATGCCTGTTAACCGAGAGATTGATCATATTTGCGTGGTCCTGGTCCATGATGTGCTCTTAAAACCGGCAAACATTGTGCTCGAGATCGCCTACTTGGACCGCAGCGAGGGCACGGAAGTCAATGTACACCGATTTCCCGAAGAGGCTACCGGGCAGGATTCGTTGACCCTCGGCCCTACCATTTACCTCTTGTATCGCCCTGGCCACTACGATATTCTTTATCGCGAGGCTGAGGTCCATATCTCGCCGGTCCCGGCCGTTCCGGCGCCAGCGGATCTCCAGATAGCGACGTCGCTTGTGCCCCACAACCAGGGATTTGAGAACGCTGTGCCAGCATTGCACGACACGCCTTTCCATACCATAGACATGAGCGCATTGTCTATAATTCCAGGGCTCCAAAACTCGTCCCTCCCGCCATTTGTTCCTCCAGCGACAACCCCGCCTCCGATGGCGGATCCGTATGCACCCTCCCCTGCCTCATCCTGGGTCTCGGCGCACTTTCCCTCCGAAGTTATATCGCCGCCACCACCCAGCCAACCAAGTCCTGCCCAGGGACAAGCTACGGTGCACCAGCTTCGCTTTAGCAAATACAATTTCCCAAATCTCCCCGAAATGGTGGCAGAGAGCAATAGCTCATATGAACCTGCTTTCACGACTAATACATTCAAGAATAGCCACTACAACAAGGCGCACTATAATAATCAGGATTTCCAACCCGAAATGTACCAGCCTGACGCCGAAGACGAGGCGCTGATTAGTGGAAACAACAAGATGGGGGGTCGAAAACGGAGTACTGAGCATTGCTTAGGCATCAAAAAGGAGAGATAAGAATAGAGGAGTTGGCGCGTCTTGCTCCCTTGGTCTGATCTGGTTGCATCTTCGGTTCGGTGTTGCGGCACGTAGTGAATTATCTCTTCAATTTGTTTTCACCCCGTTTCTCTCCTCTCCTTTGTTCTTGACACATTTCGCGCTTCTGCGAGACATCAACTCCAGCATGGAGTTGCGCAGACACGAACAAACTGATTTGTGGCGACTCACATATGGTCGCCGAGATTTTGGAAGCACGCAGCGAACTGCGCAACCCCACTAATACGAGAACACGACACGACAACAAGTCATGAGAAGGTATTGTCTTTCAAGACATGGCAGGAAAACAAAAAGCTAGGACGAGCTATGTGATGCTTAATGGTCAAGGGGAACGGTGGGTTAAGAGGGAGCTACAGGCTATCATCGTACAGTGGTTAAATTGAGCCTGGAGGTGGATTGCTCTCGATTCTCTCGAGCACCAATGCCAGAACTTTGAAGTCAAAAACTATTATTTGCGTAGGCCCTGCTACCCTTGTCACTAGTGGAGCGAGCAGAACGACGGTAATATGCAAGAAAAATATCTCCTGTGATAGTATAGGACATCCGCTAACGAACAAGATCTCCCCACCGTCCTCTGTCAGGCGATCGCTACTTGCATGTAGGGTAGAGAGAGAGGCAGGCTATCACGATACTCAGTAAATCCGGGACCATCGAGCGTATATTCCTGTGCTTCGATGTGCGTATGCATCACCCCGCAGCGTTTCGTTGAATGGAAGGCAATATCGCAGTAACCAGAAGGGGACGTCAACGCTGGAATCTCATTAGATCCAGTATAGGTATCCTGCCGACCTACCTTGCTACCCATGATCAATCAAGTAGGTAGGGCATGCGAGTTGGAACGCCTCTCCCGATGTCGGTACCCATCTATCTGGCTCGCTTGCCTGCAATATTTTCCTTTCTCTTCTCTAATTGGCTGGCTTGCTGGCTCGGCTCGCTCGCTCACTTGCTTCATTCAGAAAATGTTATTAATATTTTTTTAATATTTTTTTTTATGAATTCCAGCTCGCCCTAACGTAGTGTTCTTTTTCTCTATATCTACCTTGTACCTACCCAGATATACTACACAAGGTTAGATAGACATGGCGTGGAATGAGGAGGCATATATTCCATTCGATGGGGTGGGTAAGTACTTAGGTAAGGTAACCTAACCTATTTAATAAATTAATAAATAGCCAAGCTACAGCCTAACATCGTTAGGTGGATGGTGTCATGTAGGTAGGGGCAGAGGCTACGTTAAGTACATGTTCAATACCTACCTACCCCAAGAGGGTATTCAGCTCGTTCAATTTGTTAGATCGTCCTTGCTTCCCGCCACTTTCCCACATGCCCGCCTATCTACACTTCCTACCCACCCATGCAGTACCTCTGCTACGCTTCACTTCTCGCAGGAGGTAGGGAGGTTACCTTATGTAGGTTGGAACCTTAGGGCAGGTCAGGTTAGCAGGTAGGTAACGTAACTAACTACTAGTAGGTTAACTAGGTACTTACACTAGCGTACACCATACATCTAACTAACTGCTCGATCTAGCGTAGTTGTAGTGGTTGTGGACGAGTTTAGTGTACCCCGGACTAAGAATAGCTGCAGTCTACCTACCTATCGGGCTAGGCTTGGTAAAGTAGTGTATGTAAAAACAGGTAAGGTATCTTAAGCAGACTTAGGGTAGGTATACTAGGGCTGCGGGCTACGACACATACCAGTACAAATGGAGAATTACCACGAACGAGGTACACTACTTACCCAGGTACCTCGTAGTGTAGTGTACCTACCAGGGTGCTATTGATCGTCTAAATGAGATGTTGGTAGGTACTGTACAGTTACTGTACAGTAGATGCCTAACCTGTCTAGTTAGGCGAGTTATACGCCCGCGTGTTGGCTAATGTAGCCAAGCCAGGTTATATTATATATTGGAATTCATACTTAGCCGAGTGTAGGCTGGTACATGGCGTAGGTAGTTCTGCTCAGGCAGAAACACGGGAACTCTCTAATGTGGGTAGGGTGGCTCGACAAGGTCGTCCTCGTTGTAGAAAAGAATGTGGTGCGGTGCGGTGCGGTGCGGTGCGATAGGTATTCGGTAATACCCGCTTGGGTCTCCCTACCTTTAGCCCATGCATACTTCTCTACAACTAGGTATTCGTCTGCCTCTCGGAGTGGATATTCCTCATCATGCCGTGTTGTGGTGTCTGCGGAAGTGCAGAGAGAGCTCAAGCAATGGAGTCCCGTTGGCGATTGACACGCGTGTGAGTTTGACATGGTGTTGCCGGTGGGGAGGGAGGATTGGCAAGAAAGGTCGTATATGAAAGCTGGTGCATTACATCTAGACTGTAGCTGTCATTTGCGGTTCGACCACAGCCTCACTTTGGTTTTCTCTGTTCTTCTTCTTCTTCTTCTTCTTCTTCCCCTGCGGGTTCCACAAGTCGACAAAGAGCGGTATCAGCCGGTCCCATGCTCAAGCATAGCTGAGTTCAGATAGGTACCTACGCCAACACCATGACGACGAGAGTGTGTCTATCTCCGGCCTTGTTAGATGGCACGCCACCTCCGATACCCACCAGGGCTCATACATGGAGCAAACCCCAACAGATACTGGACTACATACGTTAGTGTGCAGTCTGTCGTGCGATTGTCGGACATGGCGATGGAAAAGGAACCCCAAAACAACCATCATCAAATCAAACACGGGTGCATCCCTGCCGATAGCTGAGTATGCCCATTGTAGGGTGCAATATTGCGGGAAGAGTCAAGTGTTTGTCACGTCGGTTGATCCCTGTGAAGCCGAAGTCGAGACCGTATAGAGGGCACAGGGAGAAGGGCCTGTAGATCCCAGTGGTCTGACGCATTGTCCGGGGCGCGTATGCCGTTGATGCGTTCACGTCTCGAGGTTACTGACGGGGTAAGCCTTGACGAGAAAGTCGTCTCTGTCCTTGACTTGGGCACCCAGGTCCTTCATGCTCTGGTCCACGTCGAAATTAACCATGCTGTCGGCATCCCGATGCATCTTCAGGCGTTTTTGGAATTCGGAACGCCAAGTCTCGGCTAAGCTTTCCAGCGCACTCTTGTCGTCGTTGCTATTGCCATTGCCGCTGTTCACGCCCAATTCTGCGCATGCATTTGTGACCCCGCGATCTTCGAGGCCGCAGGCCACGATGCGGGCCCAGGGATTCGTCTCCGCGGGTCCCGTCACCGGCGTGCTGTAGTTGATAGCCACGCCGAGGCCCGTGACGTGACGGCGCAGGTGGACGCCGAGGGCCGCGATCTTGCGCTCCTCCCCCCCGGCGCCCCGCCGAGAACCACGAGACCGCACCCAGACACCCGGGTTCTCCGTCGTGAACGCGGCCAGCCCCCACTGCCTCTCCAACGCGGCAATCGTCGTCTTCTCGAGCAGGCAGGCGTAGTCGCGCACAGACAGGTGCTCATGCAAGGGAGAATGCAGATCGATGACGGGCCAGATGACGAGCTGGCCGGGGCCGTGATACGTCGTCAGGCCGCCACGGGGCGCGTGATCGATGGCCGGGAGGAAGAAGGCGGATTTCCGCCGCCCGTCCGAGCCATGATCCGCATCGGCGGCGGCCCATTTCTCGCGTGGGCTCGAAGTCGATACGAAGAGAGGCGACCGCAGATGGGCCACCTCGCTCTCGGATAAGGGCTCTGTCTGCCGCCGGCCGAGGGTGTACGTCGGCGCCGGCGTGAAGCAGACGAGGCCCGGCGGTGGCGGGGGACCACGAGATCTGGGCGGGCGGGCCTTCCAGGCGAGAAGCTCCTGCTGCAGCGCCGTCTGCACTTGCGACGCGAAAGCGTAGGACGGGAACTGCGGGAGAAGGGCGGCTGGGTTCGAATGGAGAGCAAGGGATCGGAAGACCGCCATGGGAGAGGGCGGCGGGGAGGACCGAGATCGGAATCAGGATCGGGGATCAATGATCGCTGATTGGGCCGTGGAGGAGCATATACAGGTACCGGCTCGTTGATTGATCGCCTAACCTAGGTAGGGAGACGGAGAAAAAAAAAAAAAGAATAAAAAAAAAAAAAAAAAAAAAAGGGCCGGGCCTCTGTCAGACGCGGAATGACGAGAGAAGAGGATCCCGTCATGAGCTCATCGGACATTGACGGCGTTAAGGTCAGACCTCCGGCGATTAGATATTGCCGGTTTCAGTAAGTCGTCTTGACTGGTGGCTCAATACCGAGGTACTACCTATTTAGGCTTAGTAAGTACGTCACCAGGCAGGTAAGGTACCTAGGTAGCTCGCTAACGAAGTACCTAAATTATCCTAGGGTACTTACCACCCGCAGGTAGAGTTCTTACCTAACCTACATGTAACTTACTTATGTAGGTGGGTAACGTTATCTTCCCCCTCCTCCTCCAAAACACCATGTTTCATTTCCTACCTTTCTACTCTTAGCTGAATACCTACCAACCTTATTCCATGGACTCGAACTGGCTGGCTACTGACAATAATAATCAAAACCCTGGTATAACCAGCCGCGCTGCCGCCGCTGCGCAGTGCCGGGAATACTTCGCGTGGCATGTGGTGCACCAATGCTGTATCGGCATCGCCATCGCCATCCCACGCCATTGGCGCTGGCGCTCTCTCACCACATGAGGCATCGAGCACATGACCAGCCAGGGCCGCAGGTATGCGTACGAGCGCGTGTGACTAACGGCGCCATTTCTCACCGCATTAGCCCCAGGCAGTAACCCGAAGCAGCATCCCACGCCGTTCTGCGTCATGAGATGGGGAGACACTTCGGTGGTACTATGCAGAGGGATGCGAGCGAGTAAGCTGCACGTATCCTCCCGGACCCGAAGCCGCCTGTTTGAGCTGTCATCTTCTCCCGTCTTGCCCCGTCCTGCTCCCGTTTGGGCGCTTGCGAGAGAATGGCAATGGGATGGTAGGGATGCTAGAGGATGATAGGAGACATATTACCTGCCCCCAAATGCCGGACGACCGAGGTCTAGATCGCTCCGCCGGTCCCATGACCACGGTACTCCCGTTTGTGTCACCCTCCTCTATGGTATCTACCTTATCAATTCTTACAGCTGCTTCGCCGGTTCGCTTCCCTCTTGCTGTACTACCGCGGCGCAACAGCCTCCGTCGCATTCATTCTATGCTGGCAGGTAAATGTAGCTGACAGAAGTAACTAGTGGCGGGTCCTTGGCATGTTCCAAATCAACGGGTCTCGGTTTGCCGCATCCCAAGGCCCGTTCTCCTCTCCTTCCTTTAGCAAGCTCCTTCGCAAACAATTTCCCTGAACTTGTCGCTCAGCTCCGGGCGAGGATCGAAAACCGCGAAGCCGCCTCGAAGTATCATCAGCTTAACCGTGCTCGGCTGCGCTGTGCCGCTCCTCGGTATACCATAATAAGCAAGCCCGAGAAAGCATATTATGAATGCTCCGTAGAACGAGGCCACTGTGAATGTACCCGCAGTTACCTCGATGTGTGAAAGATTTGGTACCTGTACCTATGAATTATCTAGACTTTGGTGAGCTGAAACATGCGTTCAACGCCTCCAGGCATATAACAGGTGGGCAAGCTGATCAGCTCTTAAGCAATTAATGCAAGCCGGAACACTAAACGTGCATGTTCATGGCATTATGGCAGTCTAATTATGCGTCCGGAATTATGTCCTCTTTTCCTTGTAACTCGTTCCTATGGACTGTTGGAACATAACTTTACAGTGACATTGCAAACCTGCCCTCACAGCCGTATTAGACGGTAGTAGTTATCTCCTCCTTGGCTCAAGCCCTGGGATCTGACGGAGCAGATCCACCTTTGGAATTCCAACCCAGTATATAGGTAGTCTGACTACATGTGATGATGCATGGCTATGCCTGGATGGCTAGCACCCGTATGCGAAATGCCTTCTTCGACTCCGGAATCTTGTCTAGTGGTGATAGATAATCACTTTCATTCTCAATCAGGCAGGCTCAAGTCGCTGGCACACCCCTCTCTTCACGTCAAAGTGCCCTCGGATTGCTTATTTTACTCTTTCTAGGTTGCTATGACGAGATACGCAGCCGTTAGTCTCATTCGCAGAACCTGATCACTGCTCTGAACTCGTTGATCGGCGCTGGTCATGATACAGTCGGCGTGATAGGTCCCAATGGGCATTCTTGGATAAAATAGTATCCTAGATTCTCTCTCACTCGGCGATAATCGCTATTCACCATGCCAACGTCTGACATAAAAAACATTTTTACACTAATTAGCACGATGAGTGATACCGGAAAGACGATTTCGAAACCAGGAGTGAGTAGAGGTTATGCCGGGCTCAGATTGCCAAAGATATTCTTCAAGTCGCCATGACAAATGTGTTGGCGCAGCCGAAGCATCCATATAATTACGACACTGGGACCCCGACTCCCGGATAGTTGAATCCAGACTCGAACTCGATTTGGACGAAAGAGCTCCTCTATGCAGCGATGATGTATCCCGGGTGGGAAAAAGGTGCGTGAACCCGCCCGGGAGGCTTCGATATTGACAAGCTAATTATTCAAGCATATTCAGCATAGCGATCGCTCTGCTGTGGGACGAGGTATCGTATCCAAATGTCGCCTCTCATCGCAAGCGAAATGCCATGCCCAACGGGAGCACAAGCTGTCCGGAGCCAAGCCCGACGTCCGAACAACGTGCCAGCAGTGTAGATCAAGGGGAGACTCTCCTCGAAGAGGAACTCGGTTCTCACTTGACATCGGGCCCTATATTCTCTGACCTTGCCTGAATCCACTGGAGACTTCTACACAGGCTCTGGACGATTCTACTAGTTCATCTACCACCGGGACCCGACGTAACAAGCGCAAATGCAAGGAAGACCTTTCCAAAAGATGGTGATCAGACTGATTCAGCATCTAAGCGATCTTATCTCACAGGTATGGACCTAGGGATCACCTGGTCTACAAGTTGTGAGCACCCTGGACATGGTCCTGAGCCCTCCCTCGCGCCTGAGGGTTCGAAGGTGGTTATCTAGACTCTAAGAGGGCCATGTACCGGACTAGCGGGCATCTGGCTACGGCACGGGAGGAGATGAGCGCCGCAGAGAAAGGAGTGTAGCTTCCTCGTCGATTCAATTTGTAACGCAACCGGGTAGATTATCCCGAGTCAGCTGAGCTTGCCCCGGCGCAGTCGCCGCCTCAATATGCGCTATTGGCGACCCTGCCGAAGAGCAAATGGGGAGGAAGACGAGGTTCATCACCTGACTTGACTTGGCCACAACGGCACGAAGGACTCGAGGCATTATTTGGCGAAGTACGTTCAGAGACAAGACTCGGAGCGAAACCCGAGTAAAGAGAGAGGCCCAGCACTGTCGCAGAGAGACACGCAGGCTCGCTGCCAAGGAGCGGTGGACGCGAGAGCAACACGACTACTTGGTTTCACCGAAGCGAACCGAAGTCTGTGACTTGTTTTGGGAACCTCTTGGGACCCAGCGAAGCGAGTCTTCGATTTGGACGGAATGGGCTGAAATGAACTTATGAAGAAGAATTTGCAACCCGTCGAACCGAAAGTGCTCTGAGGGGAAGACTACCTACCTAAGTACCTAAGTTAGGTATTGAAGACGCGCCGTTACTTGAGTGGACACCTCGGACTGACAGACAAGGGGGCCAGTGAGTGGAGAGAGGCCAGCCTGCGGGCCATTGCGGCTCCAGCGGTTTGTTGCGGTTTGGGCGCGCAAGAAGGCCTAGTCCCGACTTCAAATCGAAACCAGGAGAGCCCGTTGTGTGTGGGACTTGCAACGGAGACACCGCCGGGAGCATTCGATGCACCGTAATTACCCATACAACGTTAAACACTGCCTTAAGCAAGCAATCAAGCAATCAATCAATCAATCACATTCATTCATTCATTCATTGATTCATTCATTTGCTGGCCCGCATTATTCTTTTCCTTGACGAACAGAATAGTCATTTCTAGAGCCCAGAGGGGGAACATATGCGCTGTGGGTTTGCCCACCTGTTCATCTGGCAGAACGAAAGTACAATCTGTTAGTATTCGAATAGAGCAAATTACAGGATCGCAAAATACCAGAGGAAAGGCGTGGCTTCTTTTATAGAAAAATAAGACAAACTAAATAAGCGGCCCGACTAACATCACAAGATCTTTGACATGTGCCAACCATCCCTCTCCCTCTGCACTAATCGGTCTTCTCCTTCATGCGCATATTGGCCCCTCGAGTTGTAGCCTTATCTTCTCATGACATTAATTCAAAATACGGAGAATTTATCTCTTGAGACTGCTCCACAGATCCAGACGTATAGTACAACCTTCACTGACCTTGGCCCTTTATAACGTGCGAGGTTCGCATACGTAGAAGAACCAAGGTAAATGGGTCGTACCTGGACCATCTGTAACTTACCCCTATAGATAGTCAAGCTGTGTGCTGACTTCAGGGAAGCTGCCTTCCTCATAGGCATACCTCCAGCGTTCTGCTTCCTGAATATATTCTTCAATGTATTCGTCGCGGAAGGATTGCAAGGGCCAATATAATTCAATATCCTCTCTCCTCGGCTCCCATTGGTCGTCGAACCAATTGCTGCTCCAGTCTTCTAGAGAATAGTTGCGGTTATGATCAATGATTGGCTCTATATCCCATGACGAGCCCAGGTCGAAATTGCATTGGATGGAGGACGATGACTTGTTGGTCATATCCCTCATAATTTTCGGAAAGTGCTCACGGATATAAAAATTCGTGCATCTCTTCTCGCCTAGAGGCGGTGTCGGGATCAGGTTTCGCACACAAGCCTCGTCGAAGGCTTCTTGCCAGGCCGCATCTCTTTGGAGTCTCTGGAAGACTTTAGAAGCTTTTTCGGGAGCTGAGTTGCCATCGAAAACCAGAGAAAACGCTTTCTCCGGCATACCAGCACGAAACAGGTCCCCTGATTCTACGAGCCATAGAGATGCATTTTCGGAAAACCCGTTAGGGCTACCTTTTGTGCACAAGAAATCTTGTGCCATTAGAACCCAATCAAGATGTTTGAAGGGACACAACACTGTATGCCACAAGTCGAGGCGCCGCTCGATGCGGAGGGATGGATTTTCCAGGCAGAATGGAATAAGGCCTTTTGCATGACACTCCGGATGAGCCACAGACACGTGATCCTCGTGAATAACGATTTTCCGCAGGTGCCTGCGTGTAGAAACTGCTGTTTCATGAAGGAACTTGATAGCGACCGCCGCTGCCGAAAAATAACACTTCTTTCCTATCACCGTATGAGTCTGCCAAGTGGACTTACGGGACTTTCTGATTGTGTTAGAGAGCTCGCGTTCGGTGGGAATCGCCCAGGGCACGAGTGTTGATTGAATTTCAAGAAGATCGTGAGCCTGAATGTTGTAGCGTATACTAGACTCGGTGCCCAAAGGCCTTGGGCTCCTCCAGGATAAGGAGTAGCCCAGCTTGAATGCAACCTCAAGAGCGTATCGAGCTATTTCTCTCTCAACGGATGGAACTTCTCCCCACCCTTCCACCATACCATCCATGATTAAGAACATGAGCTCGAGGGGTTCTTGATTGTAATACGGCGGCGACTCCTGTTCCACGATCCTAGCCAACTGCAAGAGGGGCTGGCACTTCGGGAAAACGCGGACTACCTCGTCCAAAATGCGTTTGTCATAGCGGACAGAGGCCTCTACCGGCTCTCTGAGGTAATAATCTTCGTGGCCGATTAGGTACACCGACTCTTCATAACAGTCGTTCAGAATATGATCGAAATGTACTGCTCTAAGGCTCAGTTCCGGAGAGTATAAAGTGCGAAAGGTGATAGTATTGCTACGAAGCGCGATGCCCCTCATCTCATTCGCGACCTGAGAGCATGTGTACATGAAGGCCAGGTCGATGGGGTGCTTGGGGTTGTTAGCGGGACGCAGCTTGCCCGTCTTGAAGTCATAGATATATCCGCCCTCGACAATGACATATTGCTCGTAAATGGCATCTCGCAGCTCCCGAGGGAGCTGAAAGAAGGGACATGAGGATGAGGTCATGGGAGATCGTCGCGGATGTTTATTGTACTATGTGTGATTTGTTGGTTGGAGATGGTTTAGTCGTTAGTCGCTGTGGGTGGAGGGACCAAGGCCTTTTGTAGGGCGGTCGGGGTTAGCGGAGTTAATAGGTAAGTACCTAGATGGGAAACCTTAACTACCTGGTACCTATAGAGGGACCTGTCACCGTATGACACGCACCGGCGGTGGTCTGAAGGCTGTTTGCACAAGTTTATAATCTACAATCCAATCACGAATCACAAAAGAATGCAGGTGAGTGGACACAACAAGGGGGAAGAGGGCGGATACCATAAGGGTGACCCTTATTTATGTTAAGTTTAATCCATTTTATAAAGCAAAAAAGCCTTATACTCTCTCTTCGCATACTGTGAATATAATACTGGATAGACGGTAATATTGATACGGTTATTCGAATACGGTTCGCAAAAAAAAAAAGCAAAAACAGTGAAAATGGCAGGCCAAAGCCGGGGCGCCTACGTCTCGGGACACGGTCAGCTCAAGTTCTCCGACGCCGATAGGTAATTACACACTCCACGGGCAGCTGCACAGAGAGAAAGAACAGAAAATGAAGGGAGAAAAAGGGAGCAGAAAAGAAACAGGGCATCAGCCGCGGAGGGCTCAACATACCGCCCGTGAGGGGTGCCGTCGCAAGGTTTGAAGCTGTTGCACCAAATAAGCCTAGCACTGGTACGATGGTCACCCTTCGGAAACTCACCTACCGAAAGAGTCACGCCGAAACCTTAACGGGAGCCGCGCACACCTGGGCCTGCTGCATGAGTAAGCCGGGCGCTAAACTGGAAGACGTCTGACAAACTGGACACACACACAAAGGTAGATGAAGGAGCTAGATGTGGCAGTTGGATGTTTCAGTCAAGTACCAGTGCATATGAAGGGGAAACGAAACCTACTCGAAAATCCTGATTGGATCATTGATTAGCACGTTGCGATCGGCGACATTCCTGGGGTACACACGAACCCACACGGCGAGAGGCCTGTCTGTGATTATTAGCCGGCCAGCTCAATAGCTTCATAATGCGTGCGCGGTCTCACCTGTCTCCTTCACCAACCACTCCAACCACTCCAACCACTCCAACCACTAAATGACATCTTGTCAGCGACCGTTGACGGCGTCACACGGCAAGGCCGGTAACCTCACTCTCTCCTACCGAAAACAACTCGGACCTAGAAAAAGCATGTTAGCGGGCTGAGGCAGACGCAATCGGCTCAACAGGGCGGAGGAGGCCGGCTAGGCAGCTTCGGAAACAAATGAGACATACATCAGATTACTCACGTCCAAACACTTACACCAACAATCAACCTTATAGAACATCCGGTCAGCAAATGGACAAAGGAGCCTGAAGAGGCTTGGAACCTCTCAGATAGTTGACAACATATAACAGCATAACGTGACAAAGCTGCCGCGGAATAGCCCATCATTTACTTACCACAATGCCCACACATAACCCAACACTTGAAGCGGCTATTTCGCAGCTTCCGAAGCGTCTGAAAACAGACGATGTCGATGTCAACCGCTTGACAGCCATCGAACGTACATATTTACTTGATATATACCGTTTGGCTTATCCGTACGACCAACAACTGAATATCCACAAAATCGACAAACTGTTGCAGATCGTACGAACAGATCCAACAAACCTCCGAAACAAAGATAGCCTTAAGGCCTATCTAAGCAGAGAGGGTATGGCCGACAGATATGCGAAAGCCCTATTGATAGCCCGGGGGCTGCCGTAAAGCTTCGTACGACAACGCGGCTACAGCTAGCTTGCACCCGTTAGCGAGCGTATTAGGAGAGACAGGGCCAAGGCATAGGATTGGGGAAAGGGGAACCGGACCCAGTTGGCGCGAGGCTTCCCCTCCGCTACCATAGCCGGAAAAAGCGGTCGCGGGCAGCGGGAGAGGAGGAGGCACCTAGGGGAGGAGAGAGAGGAAACAAGAACGGAACAGACCTGTCGAAAAACTCGGTGGCAGGCAACGGACATGGCAAGGGCGAAAGGCGAAGGGCAAGGCTGAGTTCGGGTCAGTTAGGCGGAGCGCAGTTTATGCCAGAGAAGCGAGGGAAGTTGCTAGGGCCGCTCAAGTTGGGCTGTCTTGGGCTGTCTTGGGATGCGACTAGTCGCGAGGATAGTGTGGATGGACTGGATGAATGGGTGGAGGGCGGGAGAACCTCGTGTTGACTTGCCTGGGATAGGCGGCTCGGCGGCGGAATCGGGGATCGGCGACGGAATCGGGGATCGGCGGCGGCTAACTTGCGACCCGTTAATACTGTTCAAGGACTAGGTCGGAAGAGAAGGGAACAAAGAAGGGACATTAATACCGAATCGGCGAAGGGTGGCCGGAGACATATCACCAGAATAAGACACAGTATCTAAGTCTCCCTAGACACAGTGAATAGGCCGAAGCCCTGGGGTAAAAACAGAGTTCGATGTACTACCTACGCAACAGGTCTCTCTAATGATACAAGGCTGCCTCACTTACAGCTTCCTCGGCATGTCGCACCATTACCACGCCCGATGCGAAACCCGAGCCCGAAAACAATGCCAAAAACAACAACCACAATCCCTGCCCCCCGATCACTTCTTGTAGTATCGGGTGAAGTCCAGCCCGAACACGTTGTTGCTGAGCGAGACATTAGTAAGTATAGACGCCATACTCGCTTCGTCGCGCAAGGGTGGTTGGCCTGAATGACTTGGCTTGTCAGGGTCGGACGCGACAGATGGCGAAGCAGCGTCCGGGAGTGTAGCATCTGCTGCTGCTGCTGCGAGGCTTGGAACAGATGCCGCCGGAGAGGCAGCGGGGACAACGCTCGGTTGGCGTTTCACGTTTTTACTACCCTTGGGCCGGCCTCGCGGCCTCTTGGGCGCCAACTCCACGATCTCAGGCCTGGCGATTTCGTCGTCCGCACTACCACTAGCCTTGGGCAGACCCCGACGCTTTGTCAAAGGTTGAGTCTCCTCACGTGCGCTATCATTCGCCATGTCGGGATCCACGGCCGAAAAGGGCCTCTTCTCCGGACCGCGAGGACGTGAGGGCGAGCCACCAGGTGCGATAGCTGGAGTCGACGCTTGCTCCGTTGGCCCGACCGGGGCTGGCCGGGGCTGATGCTTGAACATGAAATCCACCGTAAGCTGAGTCGTCTTTGACTCGTCCTTGGCCGGCTGCTTGGATTTGGTCTTTCTGCCTGGTCTTCTTGCAGAAGCCGACGACAGACTAGCCAGGTCGATGCTGTCACAGTAGGCAACGTACCAATTTGGCTTTCGGCCGCGATAGGCCGCGACCTTTTCCCTCATCAACTTGACGTCAGAAGGCACATTGTCGGAGCGGCACAACCACGCGACGTGGCCCTCGCCGCAGTGCACACACCTAGGTGCCAGTTGGCAGGTTCGTGTGTTGTGCTGGCCTTCAACAGAAAATTCTGTAGAGCACACGCCACAACGAAAATGGCCTGGCGTTGGGCACTCTTTGCGCATATGGGGGCCGTAACAGGCGAAGCAACATACGGGCAAACTACGTATGTCGAATGGTCTGTTGAGCGTTAGACAAAATTTTGGCGGTATCAACGGGGCAAGAAGTATCTCACGTAACCTTCCAAACTCCCCTGTCGAGAACTATGTTCTGAGTTTTCACAAGTTTGAATGCATCGGCGCGGTTTTCCAATTGGACGAACCACATCGAATAGGACAACCAAGCCTTTGAGATGGGCTGCATAAAGCCATTGTCTTTCCTGGCTTCCAGTAACAGCTCGTTGCCAAGCCGGCGACACGAGCGGTCCCTTGGTACAAAAGCATGGACAACAAAGACGTACGTCTCGGCAAGAAGTCGCAACGGGCACTTCAGGATTTGTTCCACAGCCTTGCCACTGTTATATTGCAAGGCCTTCCATGTATCCAAGGAGTTCGTGTACATGTAAAGATGTCTCCCCGAAATATTAGTAGCGGCGATGTCGGAAAGACCTTCTGTTCCGGCCCAATAAGTAGACAAATCTTCTTTGGCCAGTGTCGTCGCATCTTCGGCCTTTTGAAACCGAAATCGAACTCGGAACCTGGTCGGATCGATACCATTTCTAGTGCATTGATTTAATTGCAAAGTTCCTAGAAGGTTATCAGCGAAATCTAAGAATTGCTAAACGGAACATGTCCTTTACATACCGTCATGAGCGGGACGCTGTCCCAGACCCGTCTCATCCATAGTTAAGGTAGATTTGAAACTAACTTCTGGCTGTTCGACATTCTGCTGGCTAGGCTGAGAAGAAGCTGACGTAGTCGGCAAAACAGACGAACACATCTCAGGCATAGCAAGATTGTGTTGGGGGTTGAGATTAAAATTTAGTATTGGACTGCTATCTATACGGGCATTGCCCAGGGTAAAGTCGGGATGGGAGTCGTCTGGGAGAGACGATTGGGGTGAGTGATGCATTGCGAATACTCTTTGGGCTTAAATATATCGACCTGTGGAAAGCAGAGGAAGTCCAGGAGTGCAAGTGTAACATTCGCCTACCTAGTCCAATACGAAGAAGCCGACACAGTGGCCCCGATATGGTTTGCTACCGTCTACCTACACTGTTGTCACAATGCTAGGGACTGGAAGAGAGCATCCCGACTAGGTACCTCCGCTAATGTAGACGCCTACTCATCCGGGCCCGGGATTAACTCGTGTACAGAGACCCTTATCTGGCGTGATCCTTGAGCTTCGGCCTGCTTACGCGTAACGAAGTTCCGGACCTAGTGTAATTAGAAATCCTGTGAAGCCGAGCAAGTTCCGAGTCAATTAGAAAGCTTTTGCTGGCGAGACTCTCTATTCGGGATGTGTGGTAAATTAAAGCGCCTAGGGCACTTCAATCGAAACCACCCACGTACCTGCTTGCCAATCCTATATTTCGCAACCCGAATGCCTTGTTGTGTAGGTTGACGTTGGTGGATACTGTGTCTTAATTTACCGGGTGAGTTCCCCGGAACCCGCCTCTGAAGCTTGCGAGCCACATAGGTAGCTAAAACGAGTCATCGTTGAGGTGCCCCCGGCGAGACTGCGACTATCTAGAGCACCGACCAATAGGAAGCCCGCCGGTGAATATGGAGGTTTAGGTATGAGCTTTACAAGCCACCCCTAGGATTTGTCATAGCATTTCAAAACTAGGGTAACCTGCTAGTGTAGTTCGAATAACAGAGTGCCATCTCATGCGAGATTATTTGGGTAGATCTAGAACCCATAGCCCTGTTGAAATTGCACACCGTTAGATGGCACACGTGGCGAACAAATGCATGACTGGAAGGAATCGAACGAACCCCGCCACAGAATCCCTAGTCCGGCTGAATCACTTCGGGCCGGCATAAGCTACGAGCACACTACACTACACGATATACCCAAAATCATGATCACATGGATATAAGTCACTAAGCTGAAACGTAATTTAACTAGGTAGATTAGTACAAGATAGGAATAGCGGTGTGATCAGCGCGAAGTGTCATATTATTTTCGGCGACAGGTTCTATTCCCGAGGCAAAGCACGGTTCCCCCGCCAAAAGGAAAGCCTTACTAGTGTGTCTGGGCGTGACAGCTACCACGTGGCTGCACGTGGGGTACCTGCGCTAGCGCTAGTCCCGTGACTGTAGCGCGATGCAAGGGACGGGTGTTAAATATAAGCAAGTCACGTAGTCAATTATGGCTGCATGGTCGTATTCGCGTAATTGTCCACCATCTGTCATCTAACTAAATCTACTTTCTCTACTAGGTAGGTAGTTTCATTGAATATATACATTGATGCTAAAATCTTCATTATTCCACTTTTAATCTACGGAGCCAAGGCGGTATTTTAGGAGATAGTGCAGAAGGCTCACTATGGCCTATTCTTTCCACAAATGTTGGCGGAATTTCTACCGTAGCTACTTATGAACCCCTGCGCTCTTAAACACATTCTCGGAGCCGGGGCGTTAGCGGGGAGTTAGCCGGACATGCTTTGCCAGGTGCCGGTTTCGCACGCCGAACCTATTTCGGAAGAGGCCTGTCAGATTATAGTACTGCCCAATTGGGACTAGTTGCGGGAACTATACCTCGAATGTCCTAGCGCTTAACTTTTGGACACATGTACTGAAAATTTTGCTGCAGAGATATTATAGATAGAACTTGGACAATTACAGTACGCAAATGTAACCATAATATCATAATTGACTTCGTAAGTCGCTTATTTTTAACAAGGCCTACTTTACCTCTAGAAACAGGCTTAGCATATTTCTTTCTAGGAATTTAACCTATTATTTAGCAACAATGTACTTAGTGGAAACCTATTTATTTAAAGCATGTAGATCTTTTAAATAGACCTATTAAATATATATGTGCCAAAGGATAGAATAGGTGGGTCATATAGCAAGGTTGGTTTAATTTCTTTTGTCAGATTATATGGGTACCTGACTATCCCTTAAATGTCCTAGCGCTAGAATTTGCAAACTACACTATAAATTTTGCTGCGGAGATATCACAGAGAGGACTTCTTCGACATAACATGGATAATTATGCGAATACGAGCATTCTTATCAAATCAATAGTATGACTCGCTTATATTTGATACCTTCTAGCGCTTATAGGTAACCACCGTGTAGCTTATTCATCAGTAGCTACACAGCAAACCTCCCTGTATTATAGCATATCTTCATCGCGCTTCCGAGAGCCCCGTTTAGCGCGTGTACTTCATAGAAGTAGTGTGTGTATGAGTGCAAGCCTTAGGTTGGCTCCCGGAAGAGCTATGTATGTAGGTACAGTGGGGTTTTCCTAAAGGGTTAGCGTGCCAAGTGTACGAAGACATGTTTTATTGAACAACAACCAAGTAGCGAGATTTTTTCGGAGAGGGGGCTAATCTGGAAACATTCAGCATTTGTTTCCGCCGTAACTGTTGAGATACCTCAGGCACGTACCCAGTCATGGGGGATATTGTATAAGAAATTGTACAGGTCTATTTGGTATAAAGCTACGTTTGTTTTCCCACCTACCATGCCATGTTTTTTCCCTTCACCACGACACGATCCTCATTTACCTATCTTCTATATTCCTAGCCCTACACTGCCACCGATCCTTTGTCCTGCCTCGTCCGCCTTTGCTTTTTCAACCTTCTCCATACTTCTTCACAATATGACCATCTACGCAGTTGCCAGAGGTCATCAAATAGGGGTCATTAATGACGAGCATACGTGGAAGATGTCCACGTTCTGCTTCCCCGGCGCAAGCCGTATGTGTGTCGAATAATTGTTCCCTTGATGCCGGTTCCTGACAATGAAACCAGATCGTGCGTTCATGGATCACCAAAGGGAGGAAGCCCAGCAATGGGTTATAGAAGAAACCAGAAGGCTGCGTGTTTACGACCGAATCCGATCGAATGCTAGAAAACGAGGAAAACCATCCTGTAAACCTTCGTCGGCTTCCTCCTCCTCCCCCGCTCCTCAGGATCCCGCCACATTCGCCAGCTCTCTTGGTGAGCCGTCTGATCTTGGGCAATCTTTAGACGTTGAGAGGTTTGTTTACCAACCAGAAGGATTACATGACCGTTTTTATTTACACTACTTAGGGTCACCATCCTCCTCAATACGGTTCAAGATTTGAAGGCCGGGGACACGAAATCCCGAATCCTTCATGCCGTAGGTATCGCAGTATACTTGATGGAGCAGTCGCAGGCATCAGCTCCCAACTGATAGCCATGCAAGTTAGCCGCGCGACGTTACTATGGCATAACTGTTATTGGAAGCTATCGGGGCCGTAACCGCAATATGTGGCCTATGCGCTATAGGTGTTCAGCAGAATTGAGCCTGCATGTGTTTAACCAGGGGTCGTGTAATTCTATATGTTTTCTCTTTTTTTTCTTCTTCTTTCTCTCTTTATACATAGATTTTATCTAATTATCAATCCTCGCTTTTGTCACTGCCCTAGTAGCAAGTACGTGTAATATGACCTTTAATTCGGCTATAATGCTCGATCTGTTTACGGAGGTAGCAGTTTCGCTTGGTTGTAACTATCATGAGTGTTAGCTGTTATGCTAACTGATTGGGTATGCTAGTGCAATTAGACTAGTGGCTTTTGGTGGTCCGGGCGCAAGGGTACCTAGATATATAGATATATATGGTACGGCGGACAGTGCTATTAACACCCATTACGGTGGTTTCCATGTGAATCCGTTTGAGCCAATGAACGGAGTTCTATGGAAACGGATAGAAGGAAGTCCGTTTGTTAATGTAACCCCGCACTACAAACGGGTGTGTATCTACATAGACCTCTGGCAGGATTCCCTGCTAGTCCCCTACCAATCCAACTCCAGTTTAGACCTCGCTTACCGATTATCTTGTAATAACTTAATTGGTAAGCCAGTCTAACTAGGAGGAATCTAGAGGCATATCCATATACTTCCAACTGTTATATAATTGCCACCTACAATTACAATAGTAGTATTGAGCTATTATTATGCAGTGGTGGCATTAACATTATAGAAGCAATAGTGTGAATTATAAGCCGGGTTACGCAGTTAATTTGGTGATCATGGTTGCGTAATTGTCCGTGTTGTGTTGGAGAAGCCTTGTCTGTGACATCTCCGTAGCAAAATTTGCAGTACATGTGTCCAACTGTCCAGCGCTACGTAGATAGGCCTCGCACCCTTGCTAGTCTATACTAGTACCTACCTAAAACCCTCCATATACTAGAGGATCCACCTAGTTGAAACTCACTCCTTGTTTTACCCATGGGATATATTACTATCAAAAACTCCTAATTCAACCGCTATGATAACATTTGTACTAACAACGACTACCTCGACCTGGATACTTACAGTGCTTTCTTGGATGCTAACATGTATAACGAGCACCTAGACCTAGACACCGGCTACGAACGCGAGGATGACGATGACTACCTGGACCCAGATACCGGCTACGAACGTGAGGACGACGAGGACTATATGGACCCAGATACCGGCTACGAACGCAAGGATGACGAGGACGGCCTGGACCCGGATACCGGCTACGAACGGGAGGATGGCGAGGACGGCCTGGACCCGGATACCGGCTACGAACGGGAGGATTGCGAGGACGACCTGGACTCAGATACCAGCTACGAACGGGAGGATGACGAGGACTACCTGGACCTGGATATGAGCGGCGCGCACCTGCACGCCGATGTACATGATGAAGCCCCAATGCCGGAAGAACCGATCGTCTGCGCTCGAGTAAACCAGAGAACGGTCAACTCGTCGCTTAAGCATCCAAACGGCACAGTACCCATGTCTTATCGTTTGAAACCTGTCCCTCAAGATCAAGATCAGGAACAATCGGACATCATATGCGATGTATTTCAAATCATATTCCACATTTGTTTCTCATCTAGTACGAACGTTAACCTAGTTGATTTGAAGGAAAACCGTGATACTCTAGCCATTCATTATGCGAACTTGATGGGAGCACATGGGTCTCAGCGCTGTTCTCGGCTGCAGGACTACGCCCTGTATCACCTTTCCGATATTATGGTTATTGTTGATCCGCCACCGAACATCAAGACGAAGAAATTCAAGGGCTACAGAGTCTGGCATGGCAACGAGCGGCCTCCAGCTCCAAAAAGGAAGGACGGAGACGAGGCGCCTAGGCAACCTTTGAGGGTAGCTTTCATTATTTCGGAGACTATACGTCCATCGACCTACACATTTCAAGAATATGACGGTCCCAAAGAAAATGAAGGCAAGCTTGCGACACTAGTTATCCGGATATCCATGGGCGTCATCAACATTCATGCTTTCTACAATCCCGACGGGTCACTGAACATTGAGGCGTTGATAGATACAATGTTCCAAGGGGCTAACTCCACCAAATCATGCCTGGTTTTCTGTGACTCAAATCTCCACCATCCTGATTGGCATCACCAGGAACAAAGTTACTCTCCAAGCATCAAGGCGAGACAGCTCGCCAGCGGAATGAAAGCTGCCAACGCTGTATTAGTGACCGAGCCCGGTGCTACCACATACCGGCGAGCGGGGGTCCAGTCCACTATCGATCTTGTTTGGGCGAGCGCGAATATGGCACTCCGCATCCCTCAAGGAAATTGGCGCATACTGCCTGTTGCAGGTTTCGACGAGTGTGATCACGCGATAATCCAAACATTGGTCAATGTTGCCCCTTGTCGCTTGATTAGCCGACGGCATCAGTGGACGTCAGCGAATGAGAAGCAATTTCGACAACACGTAGCCGACGGGCTCGCCAGAATAGAGCTTTGTAATCTAACCACCCACAAGGATATCGACTGCTTCCTCCACAAGCTGAGGGAAGTTCTTGTATCTGCTGTTGAGACCCATGTTCCTACAGCCAATCCCATCAGCGCAAGCCTTCACGCTGCCAAACTCAACGACCTCTACAAATGCGACGACAAGGCTTATAAGATGAAGAAGCGTCACAACTTCGCCGCCTGGAACGCAAAATCAACGAAGTCGTACGTGGATACATCCGGTATACTTCGTCAAGTGGGTAAATGGGGGAAGGGGAAGCAGGTGGACATGACACCCGACATTCTCGTATCTCACGATGGCGTCTCTTCCATGATTACGAAGCCGCTTGACCGATGTCATGCATTCATGACACAATGGTATGGCGAAGGTAATTTCTCTTCCATTTCAGATAATGATTCCAACAACACGCAACCAAAAGCGACTACGGCCAGACCTCTCCGCTTACCGACGAATTGCCGTCAATCTAAATCAATCCCAGCTGGCCTCTCTACTGACTGGGAACCATCTCCTGCATATATACTGAAGGAGCTCGAGGCCATGCTCCCCAAGTTGAAGAAGTGGAAGTCACCGGGTATTGACATAGTTTCAAATGAAGCTTTGCGGATGTCTGCTGATCTCACGTTGAACCATATCGTGTGGCTCACCGCAGCCTGCGTACGTTTACGGTATTTTCCTCGTTATTTTAAGCGCTGCCGATTAGTTGCGCTGCGAAAACCAGACAAGGAGCATTACTGTCATCCCAAAAGCTGGCGGCCTATTTCCCTCCTCTCATGTTTGGGGAAGGTCATTGAGAAGTTGATTACGAAGGTAACAACGGCGTTTGCTCTGGAACATGGCCTCGTACCACCCACACAGTTCGGCTGCCGTAGCAAAAGCACTACAGATGCCTTGAAGCTCCTGCTTAATGAAGTTTATACTGGCTGGGAAAGAGGTCAAGTGGTGACTACCCTAGCTATAGACATGACTGGAGCTTTCGATCGAGTCGTCCGAGCCGCGTTGCTAGGTAGGCTCGAGGACTTGCGGTTCCCTGGTTGGCTTATCGACTTTTTAGAGTCATTCCTCGAGGACCGAGTAGTTTTACTCGAGCTCCCGGGGCAGCAACCAGTTTCCTACCGAGTGAACGGGGGGATTCCTCAAGGAAGCAGTCTGTCTCCAATCCTATTCATCATCTTGTCATCCATACTGCTTACCAAGCGCCCCGAGCTGGATGTCCAGGCAGTTTGGCTTTCATTAGCCTTCGTCGACGACACATATCTAACTGTTAGATCCACATCCTTCGAAACTAATTGCCATCTGCTCGAGATTCTGCACGCTGCGCTAGTAGAAATTGTATCCCCAATGGGAATCGAGTTCTCGCCTTCCAAGTACGGCGTCTTGCACTTTGAAAGGAATTCGCCGTCGTCGGAAAGGTGCAAACTCCGCCCAAATATACCAGGGCTTACAGCACAACATGTAAAGTCCAAGCTGAGAATACTCGGTGTTATCGTCGACTACCAACTGCGCTGGGGACCGCACATCAACCAGGTCAGTAGTTCCCTGATATTCCCAGCACAAAGTATTTATTAACTTGAAACTAGATAATCAAGAAGTCAAACCGCGCGATGGGTTACATCCGACGTATCTGTAACGCGATCCGAGGTCCGAGCCTCTTGACCTGTCTCAGGCTATACATAACAAGGGTTTTACCTATCATTTTATACGCATGTGGAGCTTGGTACATCCCCATCAGGTCGCAGTTCGCCATCGATGAAAAACGGATTTGCACACTGGAGTGCGCTCATTCTAAGAATCTACGGGTCATATCGGGAGCTTTAATTCGAGCACCCGCTACCCTTCTGCGGAAAGAGCTATACATGTTACGCATCGAGTTCCTCTTACTCCGATCATCAATGGTGCACAGCGCCAAGTGTATCCCGACGGAGAATTCCTCGCGTTTGGATGCTCAACGCCGGGACATCGCTTCCTGGGAAAAGCCTGTCTCAGAGTTGGAGTCTAGCCACCCATATTATGCGTTAGACGCTCGCGCTATCAGCTATCTTATATGTGTGGGATATCCAACACTCGCCCAGGTTCAATCTCCCAACGGTATCAGATATTTAGCAAAAAAACTCAAAAAGGACTTAAATGGACATCTCCATAAGCTTATGTCAGACGAGTGGACACGTTACAAGAATCGATCGAGACAAGAGACAGACTTTGAATCTCCTGTAGCTCTAGTCGAGGACTGGGGACCACATAGCAGGGAATACTACCGAGGTCTTCCTCGCGCACAGTCCAGCATTCTGCTACAATGCAGAACTGGAGTCATTCAGCTTAACGCTCGCCTAGATTCTATTACTACAAAGGTGACCCCATGAAGTTAGCGGCGCGGGCCCCGGCAATCGCTAACGATCTTCCATAGAAGCACGAGCTATTCCTCTACGGCTCATGCCATTGCATGACTGGTGCCCAAACGGGTACGTTATATTTTAAACCTTTCTTTTCTGTATTTTATATCTCCCCCTACCGTTTGAAGACACGATTGAATAGTTACTAAGGGTAATACCACTACTACAGTGACGCATATGTTCTGTAAATGTCCGAAGCTAGCAGAAGAGCGCTACCATGGCCTTGTGGCCCAACTAGGCCCGATCGACATTAAGACTCTTTTAACAAAGCATGCGGACCCGGCATCCAAATGGGCCATTCAAAACTTCGGCATTACATCGTTTAGCTATGCCTCTCGCTATATGCTGCGGCCGGAGGGGGAGGCAGCACAACCAAAGAAGAGAAACAAGAAAGCAGGCAAAGTTAGGAGGAGCAGGAAAACACGGACACGCCAATACCAGGCTAAACTAGCTAAGACGGCGTGCATCAATCAGGAGCAATATTCCGCTATACATGAAGATTAAGGTTGTCGATGTTTTTAGGTGGTATGTTTTTGGGTCCCACACAGGCAACTCCTTTTGACACACCCCGGACACGCTTTGCCCCGGACAACCTCGCGCGGCGGCTAGGCGACTGGTTCGACGCGACGGCCGAAAGAGCCACCTCTTCTGAGAAAAGTAGGCACCAGATGCCATAAGCGGCGCCGTCTGTGATTCCTGCGCTGGGCCGCGGCCGACCGAGTCTTTGGTTGACGCGGTCCTCTGAAATTTGAGTTGAATAGGTAAGGTAACCCAGGTACCTAAGGCATCGAGGGTCCAAGTCTCCGACCCAAACATAACAAAACAGGCTGAGTCCAGGTTTGGCGCGCCGGTAGACTCACTTAACCTACCCTAGATAGATCTCTCTGCCAAGATGTAAAAGTTCTTAGGGAGATGCAGATAGTGTTGATTTTATATTCCGGTAAAAACAGTACTTGAATCGGCCACGGTGATATCCATTACCGGAGAGCGAGAGCAGCTCTCCTTCACTACAGGTATTCAGCCTACTCTCTGCAGTTAGCAGCAGAGCGGGTTAAATATAAGGAAATAAACTGTAAATTACTAGACTCATTAATCTCCGAGTAGGTGTAACTTCCCTCCTGCACAGGTCAACTCGTTTGTCGTTCACCTAAAAGTCCACAGCGAGTAGTGCATCACTACACTGGTGTGCGAGAACACGCATTGATATACTAGACTCATGGCAGCCGTACTCACCAGGGATTCCCGAACTCAACATACTTCGAGTGGTGCAGATAAGTTGATAATACCTATCCCTGCTAGCGATGGAATGAGGCGCTCACGACTAACAGCAATACGTCTTGTAGTTCCTATTGAATGATTCCAGGATCTGTAATTGTCTATAAAAACAGGTAGACCGATAAGTGCCATGGCACAATATTTGGCACCCGAGCTCCTTTCTAATCTTGTACTTTGTGAAAATGATCCTGTTCCGCGTTGTCGGCAGTGTGGGATCAACGGGCTATCAAATTCGGAGCGTTATACTGTGAATTTCGTATTCGTATCAAAGTAGCAATCATATGGGGCTACCTACCCCTAGTGAACTGGAGTACGTCGAGCTTTCTCTTCCCATTATATACGCGCGCAGTGACTCATGTTATCTGTATTCCTTCTGTTCTCTAGGAAGACGGCCATTGTGGTATTTTGTATGTGCGGGGATGAAAGCGGAGAATAGGACGAGAATAGTAAAAGTCGTGATGCGAGCAAATAAAAGATATTGAGCTCGACTCGTGGTGTCTTGATCGTGAGCCGTAAGCCGTAAGCCGTAAGCCCCCGTGTTGTACTCCCGCCGTGAGTATGACGAGCAGTTGTAAACCCGTACAAAAACATCGCCGCGCAAGTCCCTCACACATTATTACTAATCGTTAGCAATCAGAACTCACCTAGGAGACTGCACTAGACGACATTGAATAACTAGTTTCGTTGATGTGCCCATGACTCAACAAATCAACACCCCATCCCGCGCAGATCATGCCTAGACACAGCTGAAATGGGGCTTGAGGCCACCACCAATCAGAGTGGCGTCAGCGATCTGATAAGCCAGGTGATCAGCGGATCAGAATCTCGGCATTAGCGGAGGTCGGGCAGCAGTAGCTGACGGTAGCGAAAGGCTTTATTACCGTGGGCTGGTACCGAGGAGTACACGAATCAAATGATGTTCCGCGACGGCAACCGACCCTGGCGCTCGGGTTTAGCTTATCAGATCCGAGATGTCATCTCCGTCTCAGATATATATATATATATAAATATTGATATGCAAGTCAGCAGTGAACCGAACAGTTGAGTTTCATTTGGATAACAAATTCTGGCTCTGCACGACAAGGACATAGAATAGTTTGGCGAGACAGTTAACACATGCGCCCACGATTTCGGCGTTTCAACATACCGTCTCAGTCTAGCCCATCAAACGAGAAGAAAAATGGCCGCCAGCTTGAAGAACATTATTGTCATCGGAGGGTCCTACGTCGGTGTGGTCAGTTCAGGCCCGAAGATCATACTTTCCGGTGTCTCTAGCCCTTTCGGATGGCATTCATACTGACAACACCGTTTCAAGGCTACTACTCAAGGGCTCGCCAATATATTGCCATCCACATATCGTGTAAGCATCAGAGAACTACCCATTGAGCTTCCACAACCCTACACGGTCGTACTGAGTGAGCGCATAGGTTCTCCTCGTCGAGCCGCACAGTCATTTCCACCATCTCTTTGCCTTTGTAAGTCACGTCAACGATACGTAGCACATGGGTATCCGGTAATTATGGCTGACGCAACAACGGGCGAGGACAGCCGCGCTTCGCAATCTTACCCACGCACGAACACAAGGCTTTCATCCCTTACACGGGCACCTTCGCCGCGGCGCCCAGCCCAGAGCAGCACCAGTTGAGTAAACCTTCGGAGTCGTCCTCTTCCTCCCTCTCCAGTTTGGCCCGAGAGCTCCCAAAAATGGCCTCGGGAGTATTCTTCGGGGGTTACGTCTCGGGAGAAACTGGAACCGTTTGTAAACGAGCAAGTACTGACTCCCGACGACTCATAGTGTCGTGAGGGCTCGGGTGTCCGACTTGCACCAAGACCACGTGGTCCTCGATAGGGACTGGCAGGGCGTGCGCGAGATCCCCTACGACTACCTAGTCGTAGCCACCGGCACCAAACTGCGGGCACCTGGCACGATGCGCGACGACGAGAAGCCCCTCTCCGTGAAGTACCTCCAGGAGTACCAGCAGCGTCTCAAGCAGGCCGGGTCGATCGCCGTCATCGGCGGCGGCGCCGTCGGCGTTCAAATGGCGACGGACCTCAAGGAGATATACCCCTCCAAGGAGATCACGCTCGTGCACTCGCGGAGCCAACTGATGCCGCTATACCACGAGAAGCTGGACGAGATCATCAAGGAGCGATGTCGGGAGCTGGGCGTCAAGTGAGTAAATCAATTTTTCGCATGACGGGGGGGGGGGGGGGGGGGGGCCCCCCAAATTTGGGAAAGGCCAAGGAAACAAGCAACAAGAATTAACATTAATACACGCCAGGGAAAAAAAGCGAGTGGAACGGGACCGCCCCCAAAAGCCCCCG